>CABHPR010151533.1:10134-47875 GCA_902168415.1 Peromyscus melanophrys | reverse complement strand
TAGATAGATAGATAGATAGATAGATAGATAGATAGATAGATAGATAGGTAGATAGATGATTGATAGATAGATGATAGATGATAGATAGATAGATAGATAGATAGATAGATAGATAGATAGATAGATAGATAGATACAGATCAGACAGACAAATAAAACAGCACTTGCCAAGTATCTGTCTAATTGAAAGTGGTGATTCAAAACATCTACAACCAACTCTTTACATTCAACAACAAGAAAACAACCTAAGTAAGACAGCTGCTGAAGATCTGGACAGCTCCCTGAGCCAACAAAGAAAGTCAAGTGAATATCAGAACTAGAGGACTGCATATCAAAACAGAAAAATGCTGTTCTGTGACTATCAGAAGGCTTGGATTACGGACACCAATGACACCAAATGGTGGAGATGGCTGGAGCTGAGAGAACACTTGCCCATCCTGCCCAGGAGGACAACAGGGTTTTAAATCAATGCATTTGTCAAATCTTTGTAGAATGTTTATCTCCAAGAGTGAGCCTAAACTTAACTGTGGACTTTGTGTGGACTTTGGGTCATTCTAAGTGGTTTAACTAGGAATGGCCCCCATAGACTCCTATATTTTTATGCTTGGTTACCAGGGAATGGCACTCTTAAAAGGATTATAAGGATTAGGACATGTGACCTTGTTGGAGGAAGTGTGTCATTGGGTCAACCTGGGCTTTGAGGTTTCAAAGGCCCATGTCAGGCGCGCTCGCTCTCTCTCTCTCTCTCTCTCTCTCTCTCTCTCTCTCTCTCTCTCTCTCTCTCTCTCTCTCTGTCTCAACACGCACACTCATACATACATACACACACACACACACACACACACACACACACACACACATACATCACACATTTTCTCTCTCTCTCTCTCCCTACAGATCAGGATGTAGCTCCCAGACACTGCTCCGGCATCTGCCTACATGCTGCTATGCTCCCAACCATGTAAATAATAGACTAAACCTCTGAAAATGTAAACAAGGCCCCATTTAAATGCTTTCCTTCATAAGAGTTGCCTTGATCATGGTGTCTCTTCACAGCAATAGAACAATGACAAAGACATCAGGACAGGAACTCAAGACAGGTACCTAGAGGCAGGTACTGAAGCAGAGTCCATGGAGGAAGTGAGGTAGACACTGGCAGCCTAAGGACAAATCTGCAAAGTTTCTCCCAGTTAGATTGTTACAATGGTTTTTAGTTTCTTTGTTTTCTTTATGTTTATTTGCTTTATAAAATATCACATGTCAAATCTCTTGAAGTTAGTGTGAATATTACCCTCAAAGCAGATCCATATGCCAACACACACTGGAATAGCAAATTCCTCATTTAGGATAAGGGAAACTATTTCAGCTTTCAGAATGTCCCATGGGCTTGAATGAACACATTATCCTTAAAAATTGCAGGACATCTTCATCCATTTCCGAGTCAAAGTGAATATCTGAAAACAGTGAATTACTTAAGGAATCGAAGGTACCATACCTCAGTATTTGGCTCCTTTGTGCTGAGCTTGAATAGTAAATGGTGTAACAACTGATTTGAACAGTAAATAAAGCCCTTCAAGGGGCCACCTGCGACTGTCAGGCTCAACAGTGACTGTACGAAAGAGACTGCCCCAGCCTCTCCAGCACAGCACCATGCCAGCCTTGTATAACAACAGTCCCCAGTACCACAAAAGCATCAACCTTCAGGGACCTGAATGACCAGACAGTGAGTACAGATTCTCCAGCCCAGAGGCTACTGGCTTCATTTCCCTGTAGAGCAATAGTATAGATTTCAAAGAAAAATCTTTAAGATTATAAGACAGTAACTCTTGTTTTTAATCAGCTTATCCAGAGCTGACCAAGTTGCACCAAAATGATTTATCATGATTAATTTCTGAGAGATTGGTCTACAAAGCAGAACTCCAATACATTTGCTGATAATGTGAGCTTCATCTGAGGAAACAGGGAATATCCAATGGATAGTCAATAGAACTCTTTCTCTCCAGTTCAAGCCCTTCCATTTTTGTTTTAAGCATAGCATTTTTGGTTCCACTTAGTTCATCTATTACAATATGTTCATAGGTAATTTCCTCAAGATTAAAGGCAATGAAATCATCCCTTGTATTTCTGTGTTATGGAGCTATATTCACAAGGTCAGAGGCAGCAGTAATTAGCCACAGGTATTCTAATGCCCATAGCTACGAGACCCATTAGCTGAGATTGTACACAATCCAGCCTTGGGAACAAAGCAAGCAAAATTAAGTTTATAGATAATGTAAGCTTTAGAAAAATGCTCAAATCATTGTCAATGTTTCCCATAGAAATAATATATCCTTTTTTTTCTGATTCATCAAATTAGTTTTTGTAATGTTGGAATATAAATTTAGAGCTGTGTGCAAGCAGGAAAAGAGCTATACCTCTCAACTGCAGCCCCAATCATGAAGTTATTTTTAATTAAATTTGCTTATTGACAATTTCATACATATATAATGCATTCTGATTACTCTCAACTCCCATTATCCCTCCTCTATACTTATAAACCCTTCTTCCTACAGCCCTCTTTCCCCATATTCCTGCCTTTTTATTTTGTGACCCTCTGAGTTTAACTGGGGCCATCTGTGTGACCATCGGTGTGGAACTATCTGATGGAACCTAGTGGACTCTCCAGTGGGTATACAACTGAATACAATGACTCCCTTTCCCCCAAATCTATCAGTGGTCAGTAGTTCATCAAGGAGGGGTAGGGTCCTATAAGCCCCACTCCAACTCGTGACTGACTGAATGTGGCCAGGTCCAGTCTTGTGTGGGTCCAGTGCAGGCACCACCACTGTTGTGAGATCATGTCCACAATCATAGCCCAGAAGATGGTATTTGAAGCCCTTGTTCCTGACTTTCAGCTCATATATTCTTTCCATCTACAACATTCCCTGGCCCTTAGAGGAGACGACATAGATGTCCTATTTAGGGCTGACACGCAACCTTCCCCTGTTCTCAGTACCTTGAGCAGCCATGAGTTTCTATATTTATTCTGTCCAGAGAAGCATCTAAAGCTGAGAGTAGCACCTGTCTGTGGGTGTAAACGTGGATGTTTGTTTAGAAGGCAGTTTAACGCCATGTGAGATCATTTTTACACTAATGGTTTGTTTTAAAAGGAGCTCTCCCTAAGGATTTGGCTGGCTCTTGGGAGCCTATTTGATTTGAGATGTCTTCCTGTATGCTGTGAATATGTATTGCTCCCATTGGTTAATAAAGCTGCGTTGGCCTATGACAAGGCAGGATAAAGCCAGGCGGGAAATCCAAGCAGAGATACAGGGAGAAGAAGGGCAGAGTCAGGGGCAAACACCATCCAGTTGCCCAAGGAGCAAGAAACCAGAAGACTGGTAATGCCATGGCCATGTGGTAAAATACAGATTAATAGAAACGGATTAAATTGAGTTGTAAGAGCTAGTTAGTAATAAGCCTGAGCTATCAGCCAAACATTTATAATTAATATAAGCCTCTGAGTGATTATTTTATAAGCGGCTGTGGGACCAGGCAGGATGCAGAAAAGCTTCCAGCTACACCTATTCCTCACTGGGTTGCCTTGCCCAGCCTTAGTACAAGGGGAGGTGCTTAGTCTTACTGCAACTTGATAAGCCATGTTTTGTTGATACCCGTGGGAGACCTGCCCCTTTCTGAACAGAAACAGAGGAGGAGTGGATTGGGGGGTGGGGCAGAGGTGGAGGGAATGGAATGGGAGAAGAGGGAGGGGAAGCTGCAGCTGGGATGTAAATTAAATAAATTAAAGAAATAAATAAGTCATGCACACGTAGTTCTTACTGACTTTCTAACCAAATACATCCATGTATGTCCTTTGGAGAAAAAAAAAAAAAACCTAAGTTCATTTACTTGCTTCAGATGGCACCACAACAAAAAATGAGACTCTGATCGACAAGGCCCACAATCTCAGCACCACACATTAGCCCCCAGGTCTGAAACCCTGGTTCGCTCAACCCTCAGCATGTGTTGGTTGCCTTCATAGGTCATGCCATGACCGTGACATCTGAAGTCGAGTTTTTAATGCAGAATAAATTAAAATGATATAAGCACTGAGTGTCTGAAAGCCCTAAAACAGATTATTCCAAATGTGGTCCAGTGACTTCTTGCAAATGCTGTATCTGAGTCATTCTCCACACCAAGATGACATGCTGGTGTGCTTGAAGATTCACCACTTACTGAAACACATGAGCTGCAATCACAAAAATTACCAGTAGCAAAAATTCCTGGCAAGTCTTGCCAGTGATAATTATGTGCCACTGATGTGGACTAAGGGTTTCACACCCAATGAAATAATGACCCAAGTTAAGAGGTATTTGTTATCGTTCCTACTTGACACAGGAGAAAACTGAGGCTAAGCATAGGTCTGTCATACACTCTGCCCACAAGGTCAGTTAGGAGAGGCAGAACAGGGGTTCTCCGCCCCTCATGTCAGCTGGAGACACACTACTGTTTGTAACTCTAGCACCCCCTGGCCTTTTCCGAAATGGACTAATATTGTGAATTCGCCAAATTGATCACATTAAATATGACATGTTATTGTGAGTGAAAGGGGCAAATACCCTGAGCTGCTGTGGAGCCCACAAAACCCAGACAGTCAGAAATGGAGAAAGCAAAGGAGGCAGAACTAGAGGCCTTCTTCTGGCTTGTCAGGTGGGTCGGCTTCATCAAGTATTCCCGCTGGGACATACCAGAGTGCGACCTGCTTGGCAGCAGTTAAGACCAAGATGGCAACTCACATAGTAACAGAAGAAAACTCTGTTTAAAGATATTTGCAAAAATAAATAAAATTGTGTCAAAGACAGCAATGTCAAGTGACTAGAAATAGTAAAACCTTGGTGCACTTAAGCCAGGCGGTGGTGGCGCACGTCTTTAATCCCAGCACTCGGGAGGCAGAGATAGGCGGATCTCTGTGAGTTTGAGGCCAGCCTGGGCTACACAGTGAGTTCCAAGACAGATACCAAAGCTACACAGAGAAACCATGTCTCAAAAACAAAACAAAACAACACAGCCTTGATGCACTTATCCCCTGGAAGTCTCTCCTTTGTCATTGAGTTAACCTTGAGTAAATATGTCTACTCTGTCACTTAGTAAACAAAAATATTTTACTTAGGTGTGATTAAATTAATCAATTTTTTGCCTATGGTTTCTGCTTTGAAAACATGAGTCATTTTCCTTTAATAGTAGGCTTTCTTTCTTCCTTTTTCTTGTTCTTAGATCCATGCATAAAACTTTTATCCTTCAAAGAACATGTTAAGAACATGAACATTCAAGCCACAGGCATACATAAATATCTAAACATTTATCTGTCTGACAAAATAATGCGTCCGAAAGATTCACAGATCAACCTCTTACTGCACAAAATGAGATTAAAAACTCAGTGTAAACTGGCATAATATTTGAAGTGGTTAAAAAGAATGTGTGAAAGCCAGCCAGTGCATCTGCGAAAGATGTTGATGTCTTCACTCAGTGAGGAAGTGCAAATTAAAATCTCAATGAGGTGGTGCAGCACACTCCAGAATGGAAACTCTGAAGGGTGTTAGATAGTGTTTGAGAGGGTACAGAGCCAATGGGAGGCATTCTCCACACAGCTTGTACGTTTTAGAAGGCAGTTTGACAGTTCTTGACAAGACATGTATCTCTCCCATCCGATCATCCCTATATAGGATGTATGTTCACACATGTTTTCAGTGAAACCGTATCTCATTTTGTAGACAGCTGACCTCTAACTCATGACCCTCCAGCTTCAGCCACAGCAGCGCTGAAGTCACACAGGTGGTGGCCACCAAGTGTGGCTTATACAACAATTTACACCAGTGTTCATACAGTGTTCCCATAGTTGAAACTTAACTCCACAAATGCCCACGCCCAGGTAGGTGGTCAGATGAACAAATCGTGGCATGTCCACATGCAGTAGTTTTCAACACTCATCAGCAACACTTGAAAGCTTTGCTTGGATGGATGCAAAGTGCTACGTGCAGTGGAAGTCGGTTCTGAAATAGTAATGCTGTGACTCTGTGCAACAGAGAAGGCGAGTTCAGAACGTCACACAGGTGCTAGTCCTGAAGGCACAAAAGAAGAACACAAAAGAGGTGCAAACAAACATTTGGGGTAGAAATATGCTTGTTACTCAATTTTTCAGGTGTCTAAAAGTCATCACATTAGGCCAACAAGGCTCAGTGGGTAAAGGCACTTTCTGCCAAGCCTACAGACCTGAGTTCAGTAACTGAGCCCCACATCATAGATGGAACTAACTTCTGCAATCCTCCAACCTCCCTATGTACTTTGGTATGAGTAAACACATGCACACACAATATAAATAAAGTTCCGTTAAAGTAATACCATTTTTAAAGTCATCAAACTATATAATTAAAATGGGTGTAATACATTAAATGTAAATTATAATCACAATAAAATTTGCAACAATAGCTCCACTGTTATTTTTTACCTACTAGAGTGTCAACATCTTTTAAAGTGTGATAACACATTTTGGTTGAGGCTGCGGGGAAACATACTTTCATATACTTCTGGTAGAAATGCAAATTGGTTCATGCAATATTTAGTAACCCCACTTAGCATTTATCTTCTGGCTTAGCAATCCTGAGTCTGGTAATTTACCCTGAAGACACTCCTCAACATACATATGCAAAAAATTACTCACTGCAACATTATTTATAATTGCCAATTATTAGAGACAACCTATTCCCTGCACACAGCAGTTGAAAGAAAAAGGTGGTATGTCCTCTGCTGAGTGTGCTGTGCAGCTCAGAAATAATGAGAAGCAGAGGCACAGATTTTCAAAAAGGAATTCCAAGGTGTGTTGCTAAGAGGGAGTAAAATGAGACTCTGTGCATCTGTAGTTTTGTGATCTTTAATTTTAGAAATAGAATTAAGAAAATAAAGATGTTCTAGTCATTCACACATAAGAAAATTCAGGGTGAGCAGGGGATGTGCTGGCTTAGTCCTAGGTTTTATCCCCGACATGGAAAAGGGGTTACTTATAAACAAAAGCTAGATGGAAAAAACAGGAAGTAGGGTAAGAAATGGCGGTGGGGTGGGATGGGATGGAGCATTGGTCTAATGTACTCCTTTACAACGTCTGATTTTATAGATAAAATCATAAAAACTATAAAGTCAAGTATAAGCCTAAAACACAAAATGAAATCAGTACAGTTATATTTCTAGTGGGGGTATAACCACCCTAGCAAAGGATCTGAGCTGACCAAGGAAAACGGTAGATAATTTTTTTATTTTTTTATTTTATTTTATTTTATTTTATTTTATTTTTTGGTTTTTCGAGACAGGGTTTCTCTGTGTAGCTTTGCGCCTTTCCTGGAGCTCACTTGGTAGCCCAGGCTGGCCTCGAACTCACAGAGATCTGCCTGCCTCTGCCTCCCGAGTGCTGGGATTAAAGGCATGTGCCACCAACGCCCGGCTAGATAATTTATTTTTATAACACATCCTCAGAATGAACAAAAAAGGAGAATATAAGCAAATGAACTCTGTTTAGCAGTTTGTGTTCTTCCTCACTGGACGGAATCAGGGATTTTAACATGACTCTTTCTCAGCTTCAGAATTAAATACATAACAAAGTAGATGCAGAGTTGGAGGTGATATGTACGTAAGGACCTGGATTTGGTCTCAAGCACTAAAATGTGTTTTCATGGCTGCATATGTATATTATATGTGTGTGTACATAAACATGCATAGGTGGTGATTGATAGATAGATAGATAGATAGATAGATAGATAGATAGATAGATAGATGGATGGATGGATGGATGGATGGATGGATGGATGGATGGATGGATGGACGGACGGACGGACGGACGGACGGACGGACGGACGGACAGAAAGACAGATAAATAGATGATAGATGAGTATATTATGAAAAAAAAGATACATAAAGCCAGGATTGTTGTAGAATATTATTTTAACTAGACAAAGATATGTTACACTTGTTTATGCTGCGTTTGTTTAATTGTGAAAAGATGTGCTGCATTTATTTCACCTCGCCTGCCTAAGGCACCTGATTGGTCTAATGAAGAGCTGAACAACCAATAGCTAGGCAGGAGAAAGGATAGGTGTGGCTGGCAGACAGAGAGAATAAATAGGAGGAGAAATCTAGGCTCCAGAAAGAGAGAAGGGGGAGAGAGAGAGAAAGAGGAGGAGGAGGAGGAGGAGGAGGAGGAGGAGGAGGAGGAGGAGGAGGAGGAGGGAGCAAGGGAGATGCCTGGAGCAAGAAGCCAGGCAGCCACCAGCCAGCCAGACATGAGAAGCAGTGAAAGTAAGATGTACAGAAGGAAGAAAGGTAAAAAGCCCCAAGTCAAAAGGTAGATAAGGAGAAACAGATTAAGTTAAAAGAGCTAGCCAGAAATGAGCTAAGCTAAGGTTGAGCATTCAAAACTAATAACAATTCTCCATATCATGATTTGGGAACTGGTTGGTGGTCCAAAAGAAAAAACCCGGTACACAGGATTTTCAGTATCTAATATACAGAGGAACAGGATAAAAATAAACCTTTTGGTTGAAATTGGAAAATCAGTCTGAACCTATAACTTGACAGGAAGATGTACATGTACATACTGACACTTACAGGTATAATGGATATTCTGGTGTGCTTTCTGAAACCTCTGTTTAAATGAAGAAATGGCCTGCACCAGCAGTAAGCACCTTCAGTCCCAACTCTGCACTTGCAAATATCATTATTTACAAATAGAGAAAACACCAATTCCAGGACTGGCTCCGGACAGTATAAAAAAAGACCAGAATGCATTCTCATGCCAAAAAAAATTGAGAGTGTGGAACAACAAATGGTACATTGTGAAATCACGGAGAAACCCACTGCTAATCATTTCCACCAGTTCAAGGAGTAATGTTAAGTCTGAAACGCATAGTTCTATATTGCAGTAAAAAGGTAATTTGTATCATAGTATCCCAAAAAATAGACTCACATTTAGAAAGTCTCCTGTACTACCACCCTGGAGTCGTTCATTCAGACAGAATCATCAATATACTCCAAACAGTAGATGGAACATCTCAGCAGAAACAGTAGCTTAACCCAACTTTGAGGTCTCTCCTGTCAAGACACTGATTAGAAGCCAGAACCATAACCTTATAACAGACAGACCTGGGAGACCCAGCTTTGGCAAAGTGAACAAAATTACCACTGTTGATAAAAGAACAAATTGGCTCTGTACAGTGTCAGATTGGTTTTGTTTGCCATCTCGTAGGTTCTGCCCTGGTCCTGCTCATTATGAGACAACATGTGACACACACACTAATGAGAAGAGTCACCTGCCCACACTCACCAGCACATCACCCATGCTCAAGCATGGGAATCAACTTCAAATTATCACACAGAGTGGAAGGCGCTAACACAGACAAGCACACACAGGGTGTGATCCTGTGGTTTTACATCACCCAAGGGCAGGGCGTTTCTTTCCTCTCCACTGCATCACTGTTGGGTGAAAATCTTACTCTTGCAATCCCATATGATAAGTACACCCATAGGCAACATGATCTGATAGATCCACTGTCACATGCATCACCAATCATTGACTGAGGCATCAGGACTGTACACAGACCAGTATTTATATGAAATTTTACAAATCTCAGAAGACCTGTTCGTCTTGTTGCAACTGAATGAAAACCACCATAAATAAACTTTCCAGGGCAATGGAAATACTCTGACCCTTGTGAAGGTGCTGATTACAAATTGTCCGCACTCAGCTAACTGTGCCTTGAAGAACTGTGCATTGTACTCCACAGAAATTTATCCCCTCGGGAAAAAAGACCTAGAGAAAAATGGAAGCATGGCCCCATAGACCATAAGAATGGGCTGTAAGTGACACACATAAGGACTGAACAGTGAATTACTTCGAAGAGTACAATAGAAAACCAAAAGTTCCAAATGGTACAGTCAGACAATGGGGCTCAGACACCATAAACTTCAGGTGGCTGTATTGGGTGTCCACAGAGCCTTCTTGCCTCACCCACCTGTCTAGTTTCCTGCTGTTTCTGACATGGACAGAGAAGCCGGTGCTTTCAGCACTGAGCAGAGCTTGTCCTGGGACCTTCTAGGATGTCCCTCGCAGTGAGTCATATTCTCTGAACCTAGGCTACTGCATTTCGCAAGGTTCAAAGCTACAGTGACGTCTTCCCACTTCAGAACATTTGCTTTCCAGGTGACTCTGATAAAATAGAATCAAGAGAAGGGCAGAGAGCTGTTGTCACAGGTTTGATGGGTATTGGCACCTATATGGCAGGGATCTCCATGAAGACAGGGGTCTAACCTTGACCAGTGAGGTAGAGCTGAGGTGTGTGGACACCAGAGGGAAGAGAGGAAGGTGTGAGGGGGAAGAGTGGGAGCCGGGAGAAACGCTAAGGTTATCAGAGAAGGCAGATCACAACTGGAGATCAAAGTGCATCCACTCATAATTAGAAGACAGAAATCCTTCCCTGGCCAGTGTATTTCAGTGTAGTGAGGACATCAGGGAAAAGGAAGTGGACCAGCTCAATAAAGCTTGGGTTTGATGCAGACAGAGACAAAACTCAAAAGCTTATTTTGGCAAGAAATTGGGATCTTTGGGACTTGAGATAATGGCTTCCTCAATGAGCTCTTTAACTTCTGATACACCCTTCTTTTTCTTTCTCTTGCCAAGCTGAAAGATGAAGTAATAAATAGTCTTTCAACCTCTTCAATGATAAATAGTGGAGACCAATTTAATCAATATAAGATTATCCAAAATTTAGTACTTCATAGGAAAACCAGCACCTAATACACAAGTATAAATAACCTTAAATTTGCCTTTTTAAAAAAAATCCCAGGAGAAATGAGTCAGAGAAAAAGAGAGAAATCATTAGGATGTAAAGCTAGTGTTTGATAGGGTGTGCTTATACTATTCATCTCAAATGTGGAAGAAATAGAGTCTCTTCCTGTTTCAGGTGTTTGCTTGAACACATCGATCCATCAGTAGGAGGAGGCAAGGGCATATACACTACCCCAGGCACGGAGCACACCCATGGCATCAGGGAGGCACTCTCTCCCTGTGTTCCTGCCCATCTCCCCGGTCCTCATTAAGTTGGTAGAGGTTTTCTTCTGGTCTTTCTGATATTCCTTTTCTGTCTGCTTCACAAACAGGTAAGAAAGCCTTGGCTTGATTCTCAGGCTGGGGAATAAGCTGAACCAGCCACGGACACAGACTCAGCAGGGCACTGAGTCCTGTGCAGCCCTCACAAGAGTCTGAAAACACCCGACACGTTCTGGTGAAGGCCCTCACATTATACAATGTACGTAGCTGATTGAATGCTATTGAAGAGTATATTTAATAAATGGCATTTTATAAAATTATACAGGTTATTACCTTGATAATTTCAATTATCTAGTTTCCTGGTAATAAAGCCCCTTAGTTCAAAGTTGGCTAGATTAAAAAATATCAATTCTGCATTTGAAATTAAACCATTTGCCTAAATTCCCACTTGCTATGGAAAGTACCTTAGCACCATACCAGGAAAGTAAAGGTGCACTTGGCTCCCATGTACCTCCCCTTGCTGATCCATGTTTTGTTATGCAGGCGGCTCTCATTTGTGCAAATGCACGAATCCTTTTGCAGTGCCCACACCAGATGTACCTCAGCCTCACTCTCTGCAGTGTTTAAACCATTCCTCACTTTGGAACTAATAAGATCCAAATGGAAAGTAGCCAGAACCCTCCAGAAGGGGGACTAGATGATTTTCTCAAAGATAAGAACTATCCATGGTAAACTAGTTAGAAACAGCCTCTGCGTAACTGAAGCAGCTATGGAGTGGTTCAGAAAAGTCATTTTGAGCAAAGGATGTCACCTGGGTTCCCCTAGCATGAGGAAGGCATGTTTCCTCAAACAGCTGCTCAATCTGTAGCCATAAACAGAGGGTACAAAGGGCTAGCTTGTCTGAATATTATCTTATGTGTATACCTGGTTTTGTTCTTGCAGTGGTAGTGGGTGCCAGTGCCTGACCCAGAGCCTTCGCTTGCTAAGCAAGTGCTCTACCACGGAGCTACGCCCCACCCTCATAGCTCGGCCTTAAAGCCTTTTACAGCATCTTTTCCCCAGCTACTTAGCATACCCAATTAGTTCTCTTAAGTTGAAGGGTCAGATGTGGGGAAAATAAACAGGGAGAAAGAAAAACAGCACAAAGCAATTGCTCTGGTGCTGGTTTCTTGACTAATAACTGCTTGGCTGGGACAAGAGAATACAATTATGAAATTGAAATAGGTGTGACTGGGGGCATAGTTTAGAAGTTGAGAGTTCTCAATCCTCTTGTAAAGGCCCAGTTTCATCCCAGCATTCACACCAGGCAGATCACAGCCCCATGTGGCTCCAGTTCCAGGGCCTCTGATGTCCTCTGACTTCCTTGGACATCTACACACACATAGTGCACATAAGCTCATGCAGGCACACACACACAGAAACAAAGAATTTTAGGTTAGTGATTCACACTCACTCTTGTCTTTTAAAAAACTTACAACAGAAGAGAAGTGGAGACATCCTCATGACCTCTGATTGAACTGTTCCAATGAGTCTATATTTTGTGATGACATCACTATCAGAGCATTGAGTATCATCCTCATGTCAAAATTATGTTTTTGTTGTCAAGTATGTTGATCACATCAAGGGCTAAGGCTACTAGCTAATGTAACTGCCAGGAGTACTGTAGGTATTTTACCTGCCCACCTGACATGCTGATGAGGACCTTGAGGTGGCTGTACCTCCCCAAAATAGCCAAGTCTACATCTGTATAACATTGAACACATCAGATGATGATTCACTAAATAATTCCTTTGCTTTATATGTTTGGTTCCTATTAAAATTCAAGCATCTCAAAGTGGTTAGCCCTGTGCTTAAAGCATCTTCTTATCACATGAAAATAGTCTCAAAGGCAAAAGCTCCCTGCTTCAAATGTAAGGTCCATTGACTAGCAGGTGTACAATGGCATTGGAGCATCCATGTTTCCTGATAGTAAGTCACTTCCATCTCTCTCTCTCTCTCTCTCTCTCTCTCTCTCTCTCACACACACACACACACACACACACACACACACACATCTGTTGTGGGAATTCATTCCATTCAACCAATGACCTTTGGGCTATCTGGTCCAATGGGCGTGGCCTTTTCTGAGTATGTGATTGGCTGAAATTGAGGAGGAGGTGCGCTCGCTTTCTCTTAGGTGGTCAAGACTGAGTCAAGTGGTGTGAAGTAGCTTGCAGTTGGTCCTCTTCCCACTCAGGGCAGAAGGACAGGACAGCTGCAGCTGGACTGGCAGGATCGGCGGCGGTGGTGTTTGGTGTCTTCCTTGCTCTATATTAATGAGTCTGTTTCCCCACTGCAACTCTTAATAAATTTATATATATACATATATATGTATATATATATATCTCACATACATACATATATATGCCTCCATGGGCTCACATCTCATGCACGTCCACACATCTTGCAGTCCTGGGGTATCCATGAATCATACTCCCTTTTCCTACATGTGTGCCAAGACCACTTGAAAAATGCAGAAAGGAAATACATTGATGACCAGACGTTCATTGCCTTTAGTATTAAGGAAGCAGAGGAGGGTGCATCTCAGGGTCAAGGCAGGTGGCTTGTTCTACTGGTAGAAACAATCTGCCAGCATCCCTAACCTGTATTGCTTACAATAGACAGAAGCAGTCCCCAGGAAGGCTGAGTCACCAATCTGGGGGAGGAGATGCTGAGGGATAAAGGCAGCAGACTTTACCTGGGAGAGTGCAAGGAGGAGGAGGTACATACCACACACCTGCTCACAGATACACAACAGGCTCCAGCCCGGAGCTAGAGCCAGCACATAGTAGGTACATATAAGACACTCAATGCTCCATGTTCTGCTCAGTTGGGGTGTTTCAGCCCTGACAGGCCCGTCCTTTGCTTTCCCCTGGAAATTTTCCCATTTGTCTATTTAGAATTTTGTGGGGCTTCATTTTGAGTCCTAAGCTACAATGGGTTAATTTTATGTTCTAAGACATCCCCATAGAAACTCAAACGTCTCAGAAATGTAACTCGGCATACTTCACTGAGAAAGGAGAATCTAAATGTTTGTTTTTTATTATTTTTTCATGAAGTATCTATACTTTACCTGCAATGAGTGCTGTGATAGACTTGGGCAGCCTATTTACTTCATGGGTAAACAGCAGCCTACATCACAGAACAGTGGGGTGAACTGCTCAGGTTATTATACCTCTTGGCGGCAAAGTTAGGATTTTAGCTCAGGGCTTGGGACCTTCACAGGTCTCATCCACCTCCCACACCTCTTTTTCTCAGAACTAGCACTGTAACAGAGACAGGCTCAGCAGCAAACCTCATTTGACTCTACTGAAAGTCAAGAGTGTACAACCTAACGTGTTGGGAAATAACATTCAGCACCCTGAGAAATTTAACTCCCAGAGAGCTGCTTGTTGACTTTAAGATTTCAACAGTCTGTGAGTGCTGACATAGTCAATCATAAGGATGAATGAGGAATAGAATGTTCCAGAAACAAACAGCCTTATCCACGTGGAGTGGGCATCATTCTGTTGCCTGACTTCATGTCACTCTGACCCTACAGGTTATTGAGGCCTTAATTTTTTCAACCTTTCTGGGGATTTTATCATCCATAATAACCGTCATTTATCAAAGCACCAGAAAACCAAGATGACATCCCTTCCTTGAAAGAACACTAGTGTCAAAATTATTATCAGAAATGTTCAAAACAAAAAGCCACGACTTGTGGCGGCGTAGCAGAAATACATCACACATACAGAAGAAAAACTTTAGTGGGATCTGATTTGCAGCCACACCCCTATAATTCTCCAGGTGGATCACCGCTCACTGGTCCATCACAGCACTCAGCTCCATACACCTCCCTCCATGGTACACCAGCCTCCACTGGTCTCAGGTTTTCAGACTCAAGATTCAGTTCCAGAAAAATCTGATGGTCTCTGGTTATTTGTGGAGGATAAGCTTTGAGGGCCTTGTTACAAGTCAACCATCAACTCTTTGTAAAAACCTGGTATGGGTGATCCAAGCAAACCTATTTCTTTCTTAGCTCTCAGAGTATGAGATTTATGTGACTGGAGCTGCTAAGATAATTTTTTCCCTCATATCAGAAAGTAGGCTTGAATAGAGAGATAAAGCTGCCACTGAGTCAGCAGGGGTCAGGTATGGGAACTCAGATTCTTGGAGACATAGTTGACTTTCTGATACTGAGACAAAAAAATTACCTTTTGTAAGTTAGTTTAAAGTTCTGAATTCTGTTATTTACAACTGAACTAGCTGATCCAGCATGATTTGTGAATGTTTTCTATTTCTCATATACTGTCAAACACCAAGCTCTTTCATGCCTCTGGCCTGTATCTCCAGATCTCACTCCCTCCACCGCAAAGTACCCCCTGCCTCCCATGTCATCCAGCAGATGTCTCATTGCTTGAGAGTTTTCATTGAGCCCAATGGGAAGCTTCACTTACCGGATCCTAAGTGGGTTTCAATCAAGATCTCCTACATAAACTATTACAGAAGATATGCAATAAGATATATTTACAATTAACTGAATGCCCATTGGTTACATAATTGCTTGGCTAGGGACACAAAAGTTTTTCCAATCCTTGCTATAAAGTAGATGGAGGGGCCTGGAGGGATAGCTCAGCCATTAAAGGCTCACAACCAAAAATATAAAGTAGATAGAGGGACATCTATTTTTCTGTGATCTTTGACCACTTTCCCTTCTCAATTAAAGTGTGGAAAATTTTTCCTTTCAAAAACCTTTTCATCCCCACATGCCCTCCCACAGTAAGAATAAATTAAGTCCTCCTCCCAATGTGCATCACACCCTGTGGTCATGGCTGCTTGCTGGTGTCACGCTTTCCTACAAGAGCACAGGCAAGCTTCCGGCACCCCCAGGTTTCCCTTCCCCTTCCTACCTCCTGTGCCCCAGCACAGGGCCTCTCAAACCTCAGCGAGGCAGGATCACAAAATCATGCCTGAAAACAGTTTTAGCCCAAGTAACTAGGCTGGGTGAATATCTTCATTCCAAACAGAAATAGTCTGAGGATTTAAATCTTTCATCCTAAAATCCCACCCATTAGTAAATATTATGGATCTGTCCAGGCAGCCTGTTCAGATTTACATTATTCATTTATAGAAAGCATTTTATATAAGAATTTTAAATCCATTTATATTTCCATATTTACCTTATATAGCTGAGGTTTAAATGAAGAACACAAAGCAGAAATTCCTGAAAGGGGAAAAAATGGTAATTCCAGAAACTTCAGTATAATGTCCAGACAAGCTCAGAAGATAAAATGAAGAAAAATAGTTTTATTTTCATCTCTGTCAGGATGACTGGAAACCACTATCTATTCTTGAGTTCATAAAAAGGCAAGATGAGGACTGGAGAGGCAGTGCGGTGGGTCAGAGCAACCGCTGCTCTTGTGGAGGATCCAGTTTTGATTCCCAGCACCCAAGGTTGTGGTGGCTCACAACCATCTGTCACTCCAGTTCCGGGGGACCTGACCCCTCTTCTGTCCTCCACTGGAATCGGGCACGTACATGGTTCAGACACACACATGCAAGCAAAGCACTCAAACATATAAAGCAAAATAAATCTAAATAAACAGACAAACAAGAGAACAGGTACATATTGACAGTTTTCTAGGACCCAAGAGAAACTACAAGAGGACCGGAAGTCTGGAGGACAGCACCAGTGGGTCCCGAGAATACTCAGTTCTTGCAATGCTTCTGGGAAGTGAACATCCATGTGTGTACGCTGCAAAAGAAGGTAGAAATGTGTTCTTGACCATCTCAGTGAAGCTTTCCCTTCTTGGGAGTGTCCTTACCTGAAGACTAAGGTAGCGTTGAGCTCAATTTTAAGTATAAAAGGTATGCTTGAGACTTATAAAATACAGCAAACAACTTGCTTTATAGAGAAGAAAGGCAGAGTAATAATGTGGCTGGAAGAGGAAGAGAAGTCATAGAAGGGCACCAGTGATGCTGAAGTGTGTCACTGAAGGGAATCTCTCCCCAGGGAACTGTGTTCTGGGGGAAAGAAGAACTCTGCCACACAGACTGGTGCATTTAAATGGAAAGACTTATGAGACTATTAGGCAGTGAGACAGCATTGAACGGCTGTAGAATGCTGTGCCCGGGACCCTCCTCCAGGAGGGACAGTCACACAGACTCATGTTCATTGCAGTTAGACGCACATAAAGCCGAATTCAGTAGACCCAAGCCATAATCCTGAGTATGCTGTGAGAGTGTGTTCTTGTCTCTGCGCATGCTAAGCAAAGCAACATCCATGAATCTGCGACATATTGTACACATGCCATTCCATGTGGAGGAAGTGTGGGGAGAGTTCCTAGCTGTGGAACCCTTCTAGTTATGTCTCCATTATCTGAGTATGGTTGTAATAAGCAGTCTGCAGCCAGAGCTTAAGATGGATTCATTAGATAGGCTTTAGAAAGCATTTATTCCATCTATTGTACAAGCTATTGTTCAAGGTTCCTCAGTGGAAGTCAAGGTGCCAGTCCCAAATCACACAGGACAAGGGAAACAGAGAAGGTCACCACAGGCTATTGTCTAGAGAACATAATGACTGTTAGTCACAAAAGTGCATGTACAATTTTTATACATTCAAGCCCCTTCTATAAAATATCCTTGTTGTTGAGTGAGACCAACACTGTCCTCGTAGGCATTGATATTCCTGGATGACTTTTGTCTTAGTTAGGGTTACTATTGCTGTGATAACACACCATAACCAACGCAGCTTGGGGAGGAAAGGCTTTATTTGGCTTACACTTCCGCATCACTGTTCATTATCTAAGGAAGTCAGGACAGGAACTCAAAAGAGCAGGAACCTGGAGGCAGAAGCTGATGAGGAAGCCTACTGGCTTGCTCCACCTGCTTTCTTATAGAACCTAGGACCACCAGTCCAGGGATGGCACCACCGGTAATGGGCTGGCCCTTGCCCCACTGATCACTAATTAAGAAAATGCCCTACAGCTGGATCCTATGGAGGCGTCTCCTCAATTGAGGCTCCCTCCTCTCTGATAACTGTGGCTTGTGTCAAGTTGACGTAAGACTCGCCAGCACCACTTTTAATGCCCAGTAAAATACAAACACTGTGTCGGTACAACCATCTCACCTGGGAAATAACAGCAAGCAAGAGCCCATTCATGTACAATGCAGACACAGTTTATTACTCTGGGTCCATGCATTTGAAATCACAGCTTCAGAACCCATGGACACGAGTGGGCTACTGTACTAAATCTGAAAAGGAGTCATAAGTGCACAGGGTGGAAGTACAAACCTCATCAGTGAGATCCCTGGGGAATTACATCTGCAGCGCTTTCTGCAGCGTGAAGGAAAAAAACCCTATGTGAACCTGGGAAGGGAGAGAGATCGGGGCAGGAGGAGGGGCCAACACACTTACCAGTGAGTGGGGGGGGGGCAAGAGGAGGGGCCAGCACACTTACCAGGGAGTGGGGGGGCAGGAGGAGGGGCCAGCACACCAGTGAGTGGCAGGATGGGGGCGGGCTTTGTTCTCAGTTCTCTGACCTGTGCACATCAGAAACCATCTTATTTCATTTTCTGCATTCTCACTCTGGCATGCCACCCCACCCTCAGCATGCTTTCTTGCATCTGTCCGTCTCATCCATCCTGCCCGGATGTTTTCATTTCTCCTCTAACCTGTTTTTCCTCCTGTTTCCCCGTATCTTACAGTGAGAGCGACTTTAGCTTTAACCCAGCTTGAACATATAACTGGCAAGACCACGATGTGTGTATCTGTGTATATATAAACTTCATATACACACATATATGATGCTGGCATATGCATGTAGGATTCAATCAAGATAATTAGCAAATGCACACACCTGGCATATACCTTGGAATGGGAACATTTGGGGTGTCCATGTCACATCTTAGCAATTGTGAGTATGAGGGTTGTTGGAAATTATAGCTGTTCTGTCGTACTGTAAGTCTTTAGGATTGACCCCATTGGTCTAACTGAAACCTTGCACCCTACCTGGATACGCCATCCCTCCCACTTCCTCCTGCCTCTGCACATCACCACTCTGTTCTCTATTTGCATGGACTGGACTTTCGATTTGTTGAAGTTGTTGTTGAATATTATTATTTTTGTAAATTTTCATGCATGTAAACAATATATTTTTATCACATCCACCCACACTCTCTTGTCAAATTCCCCAAGGGACACTCCTGAAGTGGACTTTTATAAACTACACATATAAATGGGATGTCTGTCTTTCTAGCTTGCTTAGTTCTCTCAAATGGCCTTTCCTGGGTTTACCCAAGTTGTCCTAAGAGATGAGATTTCCTTCCTCTGACCTGTGGGTTAATCTTCCACCTCCCACCTGTTCATCTGTCTGCCTGGGGACATTGTATATGTGCCCATATTTCTACTAGGAACAATTTTGCAATTAACATGAAAATCAAACATCTCTTTCTCATACTGATTTAATGTCCTTCTTGAGTATTTGCTCAGAATTGGATTTGGTGCATCATGTGGTTTACAATATTATTAATATTTTTAAAAATAGCAACTGTTTTATGTTCTGTGCTAATTCATATCACATATAGTCAAAGATTTCCTTTCTTTTATGCTCTCTGTTCTTGTCACTTTTATGATCATAACTTCCATATGAAAAGAGGAATGGTAATAAAAACATCTTCAGAGGCCCTGAGAGGCTCTGATTATTGAATCTTTGGGGTGAAATCTCTTTTTTGCCCAAGTTTATAGGCTAAAATCTCCTCTATATATACATGGTGAGGCTGTTAAGCCAAGGCCTAGGATGTGAGTGAACATTCCCTCCAAGCCACTGAGTGAGTCCAGTGTTCTCAAAGACAGGCAATGTGAGGTTTTTCACAGAATTTGGCTAGCTAATGATATTCAGTGTTAACACTACACAATGTAAATCACTTTATAAAGGAAGAAAATCCTTCAAAGATGCATCTAGTAAATCATGAGAGCCTTGTCATTTTGGAGTTCATTCATCTTACCCTGTATCCTGCATCTTTCTAAATGGGAGGTGAGAATGAGCTAGTGAGTGTGAGCAGGGGAGGAGAGAGAAGGGAGAATACATACACCTTTCCAGGGCATGCCCTCAGTGACCTACATCCTCCAACTAGCCCCGCCTTCTAGATTCTGCCAACTCCCAGCCATGCTATGGCATCATGAATCTAACTATGGAAAAGAGTAGAGCACTTGTGGTCCAATTGGTTTTTACAAAGTGCATCTCTGACATCCAAACTTTTAACACAGAGGCTTCAGGGAACATCTTTCTCAAACCACAGCAGGAAGCATGCCAGCACCTCCACCTCCGCACACTCACATTCAGCAAATGGTGAACAACCAAACAGGCTTTTGATCTCATTTTTTTAGGAGTTTGATTTGTAGTCTAAAGTCATGGAGATTACACATTTGAAATTCAAAAGCCGACCACCTCTGTAGCTTTACATTGTAAGAAGTCAAAAAAAATTGATAAAATACTTTTCTATTATCTGACTCAGAAAACGTCCTTGACATCACCAAGGAATGACTAATGATCACACATTTCCTTACTATTTCACTGTTTTCTTCTCATTGAAAAAGCACTATTAATATGCACTCAAATATGTATAGATAATGTACATATTTACTGTTCACCAAAGAATCAATATGTTGGGCAAGCGTTCTCAGGCAAAGTCCTCAACTCACACAGGCAGGAAAGTGCCCATGAAAACAACTGTGATGTGCTCACAGACATATATCAGAATGGCAAAAATTAAACACACCTCCCATGGCTACTTTCGGTGAAAATGCTTGACAGCTGCATCTGTACCACACTGCCCTTGCAAGGACACAATGGTACAAATACTTTCAAAAGATATTCAGCAGTTAGCAAAAAAAAAAAAAGAAAAAAATGTAAACCTTCAAACCTTCATGCTCCTTCTGATGAAGACACTGTCCTCCTAAACACAAGCGCAAAGCAGAGATCACCTGTTCAGGTCTGCAAGTATAGTCATGTCAAGCCAGCTTGCTTGGTGAAACCATGTGAGCTGACAAACACAGATCATGTTACATTCATTTCATAGAATGCTACTCAGCAACAAATTGAATAAACGATTCATTTGTGTTGCAAAGGAGAACATCAACACAACTGCCGTGCCCAAGAGATCAGTGAAATAAGGGTTAATTTTGGTAAGCTTCTAGAGGAGACAAAGGCTAGCCATGGCAGTTTCCTGGGGCTGAGAAGTCAGGAGAGGGATTCAAGAGAGTCCAAAGCAGCTTCAAGGGTAATGGATTTGCTCATTATTGTGATCTCGATGATGGCTTCGTGTGTGCAGACGTGTTTCAGAATTTACAAACCTGCATTGATGTGCAAGGTGATGTATTCATTGCTTTTCCTCATGGCTGTCACAAAATCAGCTTAGGAAGGTAGGGTCTCTTACAAACCACGGTTCAAGGGTACAGGCCATCACTGGGGGAAGGCATGGTGGCAGGAGCCTGAGGCAGCTGGTCACAGTGTTCCCAGTCAGAAAGCAGGGAGGCAAGTGCTGGTGCTCAGCTCCCTTTGCTCCTGCTTACTGAGTCTGGGACCTCAGCCCAGGAGCAGTGCCACCCATATTCAGGGTGGGTTTTCATCCTCTGTTACTCTGGAAACTCCTGTGTTGGCTACATTTATGTCAACTTGATACTTGAGTTATCAGAGCAGAGGAAAGTGCACCTGAGAAAATGCCTCCACAAGAGCAGGCTATAGGCAAGCCTAGAGGGTATCTTCTTAATTAATGATTGATGGGGAAGGGCTCAGCCCATTGTAGGTGGGTCCACCCTGGCCTAGTAGTCTTGGATACTATAAGATAGCAGGCTGAGCAGATCATGGGAAGTAAGCCAGTAAGCAGCACCCCTCCATGGCCTCTGGGTCAGCTCCTGCCTCCAGGTTCCTGTCCTGTTTGAGTTCCTGTCCTGACTTCCTTCAGTGATGGACCACAATATGGAAGTGTAAGCCAAATCAACCCTTTCCTCCCCAACTTGCTTTTGGTCATGATGTTTCATCACAGCAATAGAAACCCAACCAGGACACTCTCTGACAGACATGAGTAGAAATTTGACTCCTGTGTGACCCCAAATAGTCCAGCTGGCCATAAAGGCTAACCGTCGCATCTGATCGGGTCATTAGGCCTGCATAGATAGCTACAGAATGTTAGCTATACCTCAGAGAAACATGGAAATTAGTATGTGTGAAAATCTGAATTCACTCTGACCTTAGAAAAACTGAAGATTTGTCTGTCTCCTTTTCAACACCTCTGTCTTCAACTTTAGTAGAAATGATGAGTAAGTAAGGAAGGCCAGGGCCACCTCCACCTAAATTCCAGTAGGGGATGTTAAAACGTCATCTCCTTCTTTCTTCCTGTGAAGCAGAAGAAAAAGCCTCACTGGAGGCTCCAATTACCAGTGAAGGGGTTGGATTATTTAGTCTGCCAGAAACATTGAGTGTAGAAGAAATACCAGTGAAAAGATGCTGATTCTTCCTGCAAACTCTTTGTCCTGCCAAGCCACATTTATGGGGACTCCCGTGGTCACACCTGGAAAATAGACACCATCGTTCTGGGGGTGCTCCAGTGCAGCCTACCCTCTGGAGACACCCACAGTGTTTCTGTTCAAAAGATGATCCCTGTGAGCCCTGGTGGTCATGTCAGAGCCCTGATGGTCATGTTCATAGTAAGAGCACCCTCTCCAGGGAGTTGTTCAAGGATGAGTCTTCTGCATGAAAACACTTCCAGGGTTAATTCCAGCACCTGAGAGCTGCTAGCAGCTATGATGACTTCAGCCACAAACACTGAGAACCGTGTTCTCAAACTTACAAACAGCCACGAACTTACAAACAGCCTGGGAACTTACAAACAGCCACGAACAACAGCAGAGAGTTGACATGCCCGCTTCTCAGAGAGGCTCCTTTTGTGTGGAGAATTGAGAGCATGGCCCAATAGCTCCATCATGAAGGCAAGTGTCCAAGTTTGTTGAAAGAGGAGAAAGCATAGTCTCTGCACGCTCAAAGTCTCCAGTGTGAATTTCCTGACATTTAACTCAGGCAGGAGTGAAGATAAAGAATTCTCCACTTTACCATGACAAGGATTTTATCCAGAATAGAGTCTCTGGTGGCAAAAATGTGAAGGCTTGGGAAGGTACATGTTCCCTGCACTTGTAATGCCAGTCTGCAGTGTAGAAAGCCACACACTAGGTAGCTCCCTTCGGCAGAGACTGACCAGACTGGCTGCAAAGCTCACTCCAGCCCTCATCTACCCACACAGAATTATCTGCATCAACTCATGTGGCGGGCTCTGCCTTGCTCCTTGCTCACACTTTCCCCACCTCCTGCCCATCTGGTACTGGCCAAGGTTCCCCTGACCTAGATTCCTCCATAGACACCCTGCCTGGGCGCGGTTTCTGCCTGGTGGTTGTTGGTAGCACGCTTGCCTTGGCATTCACCAGAGACTCACAGAAGCGCTTTGCTCTGATGATTTCCTAGATGAGTGTTTCTCCATGGCTGCCTTCAGAAGGTCTCAGGGTATGCCCAGTCCCAGTGAAGGCTGAGCACAACAAGCCATTGACAATCCCTCTCTGCTCTGCCTGGCGTTGAGAACTCCCCCTGGTTTTCATCTGAGGGCCTACAGGACCCAGATGTAGTAAGTCTAGGATGGGTACCTCAGAAGAGATGGCCTTACCCTCCCTGTGGGCAATATCACGTGTCCATCAGTACTTGACACTACGGGGTCTTCTGGGTTAGAACCCGTCAGCATCCCTTCAACCATGTGTGTCCTTCGAGGTCCCTTGTGGTGATGCTGAGTGAGAGGCAGCAAGAGAGACATCCCTGGGCTCAGCCCAACCTGACCAGGATTAAAATGTTATCTAGGGGTTCCCGTTGTCCAATTTTACTGCCTGCTCCACCATGCAACAGCATTGTCCCACAGCAACGTAGATAGGCAACAGCCCCACCCAAATCATGAACAACTCCCCCAAAATGGATTCCTCTGTGGTGCCCCCAAAAGGTCCTCACCCCTCGTGGGGACACAGGAACGCCTTTCTTTTTACCTACTTACCATTCTGAAGGCTTTTTTTCTGTTGCTACAACTTCATAATTACGTGGGATATTATTTGTGTTTTAAAGAAGGTTCTGTTTAAACTACCCCAGCTTCCATCTCCAAAGGCTGTTTCCTTCCTTAATTTGATCCGTGCCCAAGTAACATGTCTTGTTTGTGAAGACACAGACCACAGAGTTGCCCAAATTAATCTTCGTTCATCTTAACATTTTCCCCAAGTACTTCAATGCTTTAAGTTTTCTTCATAATCCTGACTTCCTGCACCCTATACATCATAATTCCTTCCCCTTCCACAGGCACATAAAGGAAGGGAGGAAGATAATGTAATTTGTCCAAAGTTAATCAATAATTCGTTTTGATTTTTCACTTCAGTTGTGTTATATGGTGTACACGTGTGTGTGCGTGCGTGTGTGTGTGTGTGTGTGTGTGTGTGTGGTGTGTGGTGTGTGTGTGCGTGTGTGTGGTGTGTGGTGTGCGTGTGCGTGTGCATGTGTGTGCGCGTGTGCGTGTGCGTGCGTGCGCGTGCGCGTGCGTGTGCGTGTGCATGTGTGTGCGCGTGTGCGTGTGTGTGTGTTTGTGTGTGTGTGTGTACACATGTATGTGTGTGTGTGTGTGTGTGTGTGGTGTGTGTGTGCATGTTTGCGCATGTATGGACCTATATGGTACAGCAGTTCATGCATTTTACATGGGTTCTAGGGACTGCAAGTCCTAAGTGCTTCATACGTGTATGGCCAGCTCTTTAACCACTAAGCCATCTCCGCAGCCCTGAGTCAATCATTGGTTACAATTAAGATTTCTTTTTGATGCCTACCAAAGAGTCAGGTAGGCTGACTGCAGATCTTCTCTTCTCCCTGTTCCCCTGGACCCATGCCACAGTTTCACCCCCAGGCTGCAGCAGAACACCTGTGGCAGCATTTGCTGCCCCAACGTCCCCAGCTCCTGTGGATCCCACAGATCCTGTCCTTTTAAACTTCTTCCCCCAACTCTTGGCATTATTCCAGCCCCCAATCCCAGCAGGCATCCCCTGCTAACCCAAGGACTACTCCTGCCAGGGCAACGCATGGGCAGACTGAAGATCACGTGAGCAGACAGACTACAGATCACGTATGCAGGCAGACTGCAGATCACGTGTGCAGGCAGACTGCAGATCACGTGTGCAGGCAGACTGCAGATCACCTGGGCAGGCAGACTGCAGATCACCTGGGCAGGCAGACTACAGATCACGTGTGCAGGCAAACTGCAGATCACGTGTGCAGGCAGACTGCAGATCCACACTATTCTTTCCAGTCTCATCCCCAGCTCCAGAGCAGACAACTTGATGTGGTCTCCCTCCCCCCTCTGCCCCCATCCCCAGTGGATCACAAAGATCTTCTTGTCCAACTTTCCTTCCCCCAACTCATCCCATCATCCCAGCCTCCATCACCAGCAGGCATTTACTGGGAACACACCAGCTGAACAGGCCAGGAAAGCAGGGCCACAGAACATTTCCTACCAGACTGCACACAACCATCACACTCTCCTAAAATCCAAGGAGGAAGCAGAAACCAAGGAACAAAACCTCCACCCAACAAAGACAAAACAAGATAGAAACACCTAGACCTATAATCATCCCGATCCCAGCTCCTAGATGCCAGCATAAAAACACAATAACAGCCAGGACAGAAAGTCTCCACTGGAGCCCAGCAACACTACCACAGTATTATTATGAATATTCCAACATAGCTAAAGCTGAAGAAAAAGATCTTAAAACAGCCTGTATGAAGATGATAGAGGCCCTTAAAGAGGAAGTGAATAAATCCCTTAAAGAAGTCCAGGAAAATACAAATAAACAGTGGGAAGAAAATGAATAAGTCCCCTAAAAAAATCCAGAAAACCACAAACATACAGTATAAGGAAATGAAGGAAATTGTTCAAGACCTGAACCTAAAAGTAGAATCAATGAAGAAAACCCAAACTGAGGAAAATCTGGATATGAAAAATTTGGAAATTCAAACAGGAACTACAGAAACAAACTTTACAAACAGATTGCAAGAGGTGGAAAAAAGAATCTCAGGCCTTGAAGATATGATTTTAAAAAAATGGATACACCATTCAAAGAAAATATTAAGTCTAAAAAACTCTTGACCCAAAACATACAGAAAATCTGGGACAACATGAAAAGACCAAATCTAAGAATAATAGGAATAGAAGAAGAAACCCAGCTCAGAGGCCCAGAAAAATATTTTCAAAAAAAAATGAAAAAAAAAATTCCTAACCTAAAGAAGGTGGTGCCTATAAAGGTACGAGAAGCATGCAGAACACCAAATAGATTGGACCAGAAAAGAAAGTTCCCTCCCCAGCCACATAATAATCAGAACACTAAACGTACAGAACAAAAAAATATTAAAAGCTGGCAGGGGAAAAGACCAAGTAACATATAAAGACAGCCATATTAGAATTACACATGACTTCTCAATGGAGACTCTAAAAGCCAAAAGGGCCTGGACATATGTGCTGCAGACTCTAAGAGACCACAGATGCCAGCTCAGACTGCTAAACCCAGCAAAACTTTCAACTGCCATAGATGAAGAAAATGAGATATTCCGTGATAAATCCAAATGTAAGCAATATTTATCTACAAATCCAGCCCTATAGAGGGTGCTAGAAGGAAAACTCCAATCTGAGAATGTAAACGACAATCACAAAAACACAGGGAATAAAAAATATCTCACACCACCAAAATCAAAGGAGGGGAAACACACAACACACACACACACACACACACACACCACCACCACCACCACCACCACCACCACCACCACCACCAACAACAACAACAACAACAACAAAATAACAGGAACCAGCAATCATTGGTCATTGATATCTCAGTATCACCAATCTCAATTCCCCGATTAAAAACACACAGACTAACAGAATGGATGTGAAAACAGAATCCATCCTTTGGCTGCATCCAAAAAACACACCTCAACATCAAGGATAGACATAACCTCAGGGTAAAGGGTTGGAAAAAGGTATTCCAAGCAAATGAACCTAAGAAACAAGCTGGTATAACCGTTTTACTATGTAACAAAGCAGACTTCAAAACCAAACAGAAAGGACAGGGAAAGACATTACATTACTTACTCATCAAAGAAAAAATACACCAAAATGACATTCAAGTCTTAACATTTATGCCCCAAATACAAGGGCACCCAAATTTGTAAAAGAAACACTGCTATAGCTTAAATCACATATTGACCCTCACACACAGATTTTGGGAGGCTTCAATACCCCACTCTCACCAACAGACAGGCCATCCAGACAAAAACTAAACAGAAAAATGCTAAAGCTAACAGATGGCGTGACTTAACAAAACATTTCACCCAAACACTAATGAATGTATCTTCTTCTCTGCACCTCATGGAACTTTCTCCAAAATTGACCACATACTCAGACACAAAGCTGAAATAACACCCTGCCCCCTATCTGACCCCCATGGGTGAAGCTGGATCTCAACAACAGAAATGACAGGAAGCTCACCAACTCGTGGGGACTGAGCAAGTCTCTACGGAGTGAAAAATGGGTCAAGACGTGAAGAAGGAAAGGTTCCAAATCCATCACAGTTTTCTATAGACCCTGGTGGATGCCCATAGTAAGCAGTGGTGAAAGTGAATGCTTGTAGAAATCCAAAATACAGCTTCTGCAGAATTACTGGTAAATTACATACAAGGAGGAGGGGGAGGAAGAAGAGAGAGAAAATGGAAGATGATGAGGGGGGAGGAGATGGAAGAAGAAGAAGAGAATGAGGGATGGGATGGAGGGGAAAGGAAGGAATAGTTGGAAGAGGAGAGGACAGAGGAGGATGGAGAAGGAGGAGGAAGGGAGAGGAGACACAGCAGCAGCCATGTCTCATCTTGTTTCACTTTATTTTATTTGTGCTGAGGTAATTATTCATTTTGAATAAATTAACTCAAACATGGAAAATAATATACAATGTGTGCAGGTGAGAACATTTTCACACACTACATCCCTATTGACTATCTTGGACACAAACTTGTCTCTTATCTGTCCAGGTCACCCACCTGTGTATCCCAGACTTAAGGACATCTCTTGCCTCCATGTGACTCAGTATCTGCTGGAAAGAAGTACTAACAATATTCACATATTGCTTTCTATCCAGGTGTGTCCAGGGGCACACTTTCACGTTTCCTTCGTGTTCTGCGAACTTTAATACACCAGTTGCCATATTGTACCTGTTTTCTTTTGCTCTGTGATTTCATCTAAAACCTGAAACAGAGCTTGGTTTATCTTTTCATCCCTGGCAACTAACACTTTTCTAATACACCAGAGGTATGAGACAAAAGGGAATGGATATATGAATGAATGTGTGGACCATTGCTTAGCAGATCTCGAATGTGAGCACTAAAGCCTTGAGAACACAGGGAACGTGGCCATAAGGGACTCACTCCCAAAGCACCACTGCCTCTCCACAGGAATGGTAGACCCCCAAATGCAAACAATTTTCAACCTCTTGAAGGTCACGTTTTCTGGTAAAATCATACTCCAGGATGCTGAGCCTGAGACACTCACTCCAGAATTAACTTTCTGGCTGACTCAGCTCTTCTCAGTAGGAGGCTGAGGACAGCCTCTGGCGTCAATTCCTGTAACACTAATTAGCAGACCCATACCAGATTAAATCCAAAATAGAGTAGCCAGGTCGGGCAATCTCCTTAAACTTTAATGGAAGTTAATTATTCATTGATCAAACTCATTTATACCTAATTAAAGTTTTCCTGCATTTGAAAATACAAGCGAACCTGGGTTCCGCCCCTCTCCCTAGAGTACACCTGGTGCAAAGACAAATGGACCAGCCATGGCACTCCTATTACATAACCACATCTGATAAGCAATTGCCCATTTGAGGCATAATTCATCTACATAACATTACTATATTTATGTGATTTCTATGCTGTTTCCAAATTTTGCTTATTTTTGAAGGCAGAAAAATACAACCTGATAATAAACTGACAAGGCTTACTCATTGGAACTGAAATCCCATGTTGGAATTTAAGAAGCAGCTATTTCAGTTTCATGAGCACAATCACTCTGTTTTACCATAAATATCTGTAGCAAAAGAATTAAAACCCGAGACTTAGTGTGGAGCAGCCATTTCATAATCCATCTGTATTCCATTCTCTCTGGAAGCCTACAAAATGGCAGGGCTGTCTGCGGAACGGGATACTGGCTTCCTCTCTCTGGAAAAAGAACATATGTTTATCCTAAAAAGGGGCTCTGTGCATTTCACTGTTAACAGCGCCATGAGATGCCACTTCAATGTGCTGCTTTCCCTTACAGAGGGTTTTCTAATACTGAACATATTTCAAAGCTGTTGGTTTCTGTTTTGGGAATAAAATTCTCTTCTAAAGGCTTATCTTTGAATCTCTTGTTATCTTAAGAACAAAGTTAACACCCTTATTTCCTAACATCATACATTCTCAATCAACACAGTTCTCAACACTGATATAAATAAACGCCATAGAGATCCTACATTTCCAAGGCTAAATTCTAATCAGTTATATGATTTTATCAATTGTTTTATAACAACAAAGTCATGCCATGTAGCCCTGGCTGACGTAGAATTCTCTATGTAGACCAGGCTAGCCTCAATGTGACCAGGCTGATTTCAGGCTTGAAGCAATCCCCTTGTCTCTGCACTGTAACTGTTGGGATTAGAGTTGTGTGCCACCACACATAGCTATTCTTTTCATCCATAGAATTATTTCAGCTCTATTTTAGCTGAAATCCTCATGTCTCTGCACTCTACATGCTCAGTGCATGTAAAGGTTTCCATTGACCAATTTATAAGGTAGCAAGCACATATGTTCTACAAGCATACTCAATTCTTTCTATGATCAATGAATAATAACTTCCTTAAATTCCTGATCTTTACCTATTGCTCTTGGGTACATCTCACACACATATATACATATTTAAATTGCATTATAATTGTATCTTTATGCTTGTCTCTCTACAAAACTATAAGAAAAGTTTCATTTTTCTTTGCATCAAAAACTATGAAAATGCTAGTATAGAAATATTTCATTTTTTAAAAAAATAAGTAATATGACAAATGGATAGACTGTAGACAGATAAGTGGACAGAGGCATGACACAGTGAGGAGATGTGTAGACAGATGGATAGATGGATGAGTGGTCAGATGTGAAACCATAAGTGAATGGATGTATGAATGGATGGGTAAATAATAGGTCAGTGGGTAGATAAAGCAAATGAGTGAATCGAGAATGAGTGATAGGACATGCAGATAGAGTAGGCAAAGGGGTGGGTGGATGGTTGAATGGAGAATAGGTAGATTGATGTATGTATAAATAAATGGATGGATGGATAAGTAGATGGATGGGTGCATGGATCAGTGTACAGATGGGTCAATTGATGGATAGGAGGATAAATAGGTGGACAAATAGATGAATGAATGGATAGATAAAGGGATAACTGGATGGATGAATGGATGGATGAATGAATGGTTGGTAAACGTAATGGTGACTGGATGAATGGATGGATAGGTAGATGGGTGAGTGGATGCACACTGCCCGAATAAGTCAGTGTGCTGTTCAAGAGAAACATTTGGCAGTCCAATATTATTCTCTTTTTTCAGGCAAATCACTGTCTATAATAATCTTTTAAAGGATCTGGCTTGATGTGTTAAGCTGAAGGTTTTAGGAGGTCTAAGAAATCTGGAGTTGTTTGAACCCTTTCACCAGAGGGGGCAGGCAGCTATGGGGTTCCTCTTTTAGAACCACGAAGATGACTGTTTCCTGAACACAGCAACATTCTCAATGGTAGGGAATCATCGTTTTTAGTGTTTGGTGTCTAAACACTCATCAAACTGGCCACAGAAGGAAATTACTTTAGTGGTCTTTCAAATGTGGTGACTCACAGAGATGACACAGAGGAAAATATGGGTAAATCACACTGCTGGGGCAGCAGATCTCCTGACCTGAAGGGATCTTCCCATGCACACTTCCCTAGCTTAATACCTTTCCTACACAATTACTTTATCCCCACTGGCCCCAAATCCCCAAGTGTGTGTGTGTGTGTGTGTGTGTGTGTGTGTGTTGTGGTGTGCATATGTGTATATACACATACATATAAATACATACATATGTGCATATATACATATATACATACACACACACACATATATATATATATATATATTCCATATATACACATATATATTCCAACTGGGACTAGTGGGTCACAGCCACCCTTATTTTATCATTATCTCATTTTAAAGCTCTTCAAACCAGAGAGCTAAAAGAAAAATAGAAAACAAAGCACAAATTGGAAGCTGCTCCATGCACAAAGAAGGTATTTTTCTTCCTTTGAAAAATACAAAACCTAATTTTGAGCATTACAGCCCGCGTCCAGCCAATGCTGCTACTGTGAACACTATTAGTAAAAAATAGTTTGTTTTCAGACTTTAAATACCTAACTATGGGGATGGGAAAATGGCTCAGTAGCAGAGAGTACTTACACTCTTCAGAGGACCCAGGTTCAATTCCCAGCACCCTTTTTGGGAGGCTCACACCTGCCTACAACTCTTCTGGCCTCTGTGCTCCTGCGTACATGTGGCACACACTAAGATGGATTTTTTTTTTAAGTAATGATAACATTTATCCTTACTTACTTGGTGAAGAAGTGGGGAAATGTGCCTTTGTTAGATATGCATGGTCTTTTTTACATCCATTTATTAATGGTATATGTACACACACACACACACACACACACACACACACACACACACACACACACGCACGCCATAGTGCACATTGCAGGTCAGAGGATAACTTGAGAAGCTGGTTCTCTCCTTCTGCCGTGTGGAACCTGGGGATGACTCTCAGGTCATCAGGGGTGCCATTACCAGCCAAGAGTCCAATTTTTTAAGGAAAGATACAAACTGATAACGAGCACACCACCCGCCATCTCAAGAAGTGGCAATCAGTGCCCAATTTCCGAAGAAGTAAAGGCAGATAATCAGCTGCTACCAGTGACATGTCTCCCTGCTCAGGAGTCACATCTCTCCTTGAGTGGATTAGCGCCAGCGGCCACAGATGCAGACAAGCCTCTCACCCACAGAAGTTAGGGGTACAGGGATGTGGGTGCGATGTGAACGAGAAGCTCCTCACCCAGTGTTTATCACCAACTCTTATCAAGTGGGGTTATTTTTTGTTGTCGTTTAAATTCACTGAGAGTTGAAAGTCAACTTTAAATAATTAAAATATGAACACATACATACTCTAACCTAAGGCCCAACACGTTGGTAACTTTGAGAGTATGCAGAAAGCCTGTGGAGCTGTGTGCAGGTAGGCAAGGGTGCCAGCTACCACTCCCTCCCTCAGAGAGCACCATCAAGGATGCACACACTGTGGCCACTTCTCCCCTGGGATGCAGCACCTCGGAATCTGCTGCACATTGTTATCGCTAACAATAGGGACATCTCTAGTCTCAGAGATCTGAGGGTGTGAGCCCATTTTCACCCGGCATGAAAACTTCAGCTCAGACTGCTTCATCCGCGAGTTCTTTTTATTCTTTGCTTCTGCTCGCTTTCTGGTTTCAAACGAGTACCCTGTGTTCACTCCCTATATGACTTCGCTCTCTCTGTCACGACTCCAGCCCCAGAATATCTTCCCTGTGGTAGCCTGTGCCAGGGAATGCATGAGAGGTGGTCATTTCTGAAACAGGTTTTTAAAGAGCAGGTTCCACCTACACCGTGGCCGCCGTGGAGAGAGTGGAAGGGGAGTCAGGCAGTGCTTCATAGGCGTAGTCAGAAGGTCTCCTGAACAGCAGCAGCCATCCTTGCTGTAAGTGGTCTGCCTGCCTCCCTGTTCCAGGTTGTCTCATACCACAAAGGGAAAAGAGCCAAAGCAGAAAAGAACACTGCTGTGTTAGGGCTGCAGTGTGTCTTTTAAAAGCCCGAGAGACGTCTCAGTCGGTAAAGTGCCTGCTGTGAAAGCCTGAGGAACTGAATTCCATCCCCAGGACCCACGTAGAAGGATGGGAATCGTAGTGCATGCCTATAATCCAGTGCTAGGGCGGTGGGGCAAGGCAGAGGTCCAGGTAGACCTCTGGGGCCACTGGGCAGCTAGCCTCGCCTGACCAGCAAGCCTCCAATCCCAGTAAAAACTCCACTTCAAAACACAAAGTGGATGGTACCTGAGGAAAGGTATCTGAACTCTATCTCTGGCCTCCACACGTACGCACGTGTGAGCTCATAGGTGCACCTGTGCGCATGTGTGTGCACAAGCACGCACGCGCGCGCGCACACACACACACACTCCATACATGCCAGCACAACATGACAAAGCACTAGATACGAGGCCATTTACTTCACAGAAACCATTCTACCCATCATCATCATCGTCATCAAGAAAATGTCACCGCAGTCCCACTGTCACTCTTAATTGGATGCAATCATAACATCAACCTTTGAGGAAGGTAAGAAAAGGGCTTGAATTAATTTAAATAAAATTTAAGAAACTGTAATCATATGAGAAAATCGTGCCCCTTCCAGTCAGTCTCTCAGTGGCTTCCATGGAGCTGGAACATCCCTCCAGTGGGCCGCACGTGACCACTGCCCCACACACACACAGATGGCAGCTCTTTGTAGATCTCCATTGCAGATGCAGCTTTCCTAATACCCAGGACTCTGAACCAAGCCTTCCTCTTCTCCCTCATGCTCCCACAACCCGGGCTTCCTTCCTCCTCCCTCACCTAGGCAGATGGATACTCACATACCACGTGCTCTATCCAGAAGTCAGGGAGCCCACAGCAACTGTGTCTCTCCATCACTGTGACCAGTGGTGTCTATACACAGCTTCTTGTGGGCTACCTACCCCCACACCCTCTCCTTTCTTCTTTTCTAGATCATTTCCCACAGTTTTTCTTTCTGTAACCACAGCTGCCCTCCTGAGTCTCTCCCCTTCTTCCCATGGCGTCATGTGCATCTCAGTTCTGAAAGCTCGAGGCCAGGCCTGCCTCCCTCAGCTTCACTCCTTGGCTCTCTGTATCTACAGCCATCTTCCTTAGATGGTGCTGTAATCAAGTCTAGCACCCCACAATGCTTCCTCACAAAGCCTTCTGTGAGCTTCTGGAATTAGGCAAGTGCTGGAGGATGTCTTTCTGTATGCTGTGAAAATGTGTTGTTCCCATTGGTTAATAAGTAGACTGCTTTGGCCTATACCAAGGCAGCTTATAGACCGGTGGAAAATTCAGGACAGAGACAGGAAAAAGAGAGGCACAGGCAGAAAAGAGACACCAGCCGCCACCAGGAAAACCAAGATGTGAAAGTACTGGTAAGCCATGGCCACGTGGCAACTTATAGATTAATAGAAATCGGTTAAGTTATAGGAGTTAGCTAGTGAGAAGCCTGAGCCATTAGGCCATACAGTTTATAAGTAATATACACCTCTGTGTGTTTACTTGTCTGAGCAGCTGAGGGACTGTGGAGCTGGGTGGGACTGGAGAAACCATGTGACTACAGGCAAGTGTCTACCATTCACTGTCCACACACTTGCCTCCACAGGACTCACTGTGGGCAAGGTGTGTGTGAGTGGAGCCTGAGTTTTCCTTCCTGTTTACCTCCCTGGTATCTTCTCACATAATAAAGATAATCAGAATCACAGAACAGATCCATGACCAAGTAAAGAAGCACGTTCTCTTCCTGGGGAAGAACCCAGGGGCAGCGTTGCCACACTCGCCCTGTACTCGGGTAGGTGGATGACAGCTGCTGTGACTGAGACACTCTGAGGATCATACAGACATGGATAGTGATGTGCCATGCTGCTTCTGTTGGTGCCATCTGAAAGGCATTGTTTACAGCTGTCTTGTTCATCTTAATGTAGAATGTAAACGTGATAGTCTACAGAGTCCTGAGTGACATTTAAAGAATGTTTATACCCATCTTTGAGACACAGAAAATATTAGAAATATTTAAAATATTAGGTGATGCTGGTATAATATGTTATAATGGTAAGTTGATAGGTGTTGTTTGCTGTTGAGAATAGACTCTGAGATCAAGGTGGAAGCCCTCATCTCTGAGTCAAATATGTTTATCTCAAGTGTCCCCCAAGACTCCCTGTCCTGGTGCAGGATGACCCCTGGTCCTGTAACAAGAAGGAAGGAAAACAACAGATAGCAAAGGATGCTAAAAACACCAACATCTATCAAAAGCTCCTCAGGTACCTGCCCAGGCGATCTTCCTCCCAGAGTCCAGGGAAGGCACTACAAAGCAGCTGAGGAAACTACTTATCTATGAATAAATCTACTTTTCTGAGGGTACATCAATAAATCTATGCAATCTTTCAGTCCATCACTTGATTGTTCTAAGTAAGCTTCAACTCTGCCTCTGATCTCTCTGCTGCTCTCTCTTTTCCTCCTGCTTCTCTAAATCTACAGCTTCTTTTCAGCTCTTATTCTTCACTCCCCTCTTGCCTGACTCCTTACATTTCTAAACAGAGACTCCTTGCAATCCTGAGAAAAGTTTCAAAACCCTCAAGGTTATAACACATTCCTAGAATAGACAGATAAGGAGCAGAGCCATTACCAAAGAAATGCAAGGTTCCAAGGTCTCAGGACCAGAGGGAAGGGCACAGTGCCCAGTGTGACAAACTCTGAGACATAGCTCTTTATCAGCAGACTTGGCAAGTGAAGAATTGGCAGGCTTTTCTTAGGGTGTCTTGTGTTAGTAGCCTTGGTGGACACCTACGACTCTGGCCTTGTGCATAACTGTAAAGCTTTAAACTTATGGTCTATATGCAAAGGCCTTTAGTCTAGTTTTAACTTTCTCTGAGGTAAAAATGAGCTAAATCTGTGCAATTTGTGCTAAACTGAAGAGAGATTATTATTTCCTGTGTCTGAGCAAAAGGAACAAAGCAGGCTTTAAGTGTCTATAGTATCATGGGACAATGGATCTGGCTATGAAGCATATCCTAGTGTATTTTCTATATATCAGAATTATACAGCTAAATGAAAAGCCATTTTCCTGACCACTCACAGATATATGTGCCCATTAGATTGAGATGTAATCATGAGATTACATATATACATTTTGTGAAAATGCACAGTAATGGGAAGATATCATAGCTGTTATTGCATATGAAGTTTACAACAAAGAAATGGCCAATTCATTCAAAAGGCAATAATTCCAAAACACCTTGAATGATGGTTTTCTCCACCAGAACCCTTGGTTCTGATAGGTTGACCTTCTGAACACTAGCTGTCACCTGCTCTACACTCCTATGACCTTTTGCTACCAGCAGCTCTCAATAAACATCGAACTCCCAAGAACAGCTAGAAGATGAGCCCTTCTATTAGAGGACATTGGTGTGCACTCCATGGTATAAAAACAGCCATGGTTTCTATTACTACAGCTCTGTAATACAGTTTGAAATGGGTGATGGTGGTACCTTCAGCGGGTCATTTATTATTCAGGAGTGTTCGGTTATCCTGTTTTCTGTTGATTCATTTGTTCATTTCCATATGAAGCTGAAATTGTTCTTTAAAGATCTGTGAAGAATTATGTTGTAATTTTGATGGGAGCTGCAGTGGTAACATGGCTATTTTTACTATAGTAATCCTACGGGTCCATGAGCATGGGAAATCTTTCCACTTTCTGATATCTTCTCCAATGTCCTTCCTCAATGTCTTAATGTTCTATCATACATACAAACCTTTCACTTGCTCCGTTAGAGTTACCCCAAACTATTTTATATTTTTGAGGCTACCGTGAAAGGTGTCGTTTCCCTGATTTCTTTCTCAGTCCGTTTGTACATAGGAAGGCTACTGATTTTTCTGTGTTGATGTTGTATCCTGATACTTTGCTGAAAGTGTTTATCAACTGTAAGAGTTCCCTGGTATGACTTTTAGGGTCACTTATGTTTACTATCATATCATTTGTAAACAGATGGTTTGACTTCTTCTCTTCCTATCTGCATCCCTTTAATCTCTTTCAGTTGTCTTACTGCTCTAGCTAAGACTTCAAATACTACATTGAATAGGTATGGAGAGAATGAACAACCTTGTTTTGTTTCTCTTTTTACTAGAATTGCTTAGAGTTTCTTACCACTTAAGTTGATGTTGGCTATGGGCTTGCTATAAATTTCTCGCTATAAATGTTGGGGTATTTCTCTCCTATCCTAATCTTTCCAGAATATTTATCATGAAGAAATGTTGGATTTTGTCAAAGGCCTTTTCTACATCTAATGAGATGATCATGTGGTTTTTGTTTTTTAAGTCTGTTTATCTGGTAGATTACATTTCTCAGTTTATACATGTTGAGCCATCCTTGCATCTCTGGGATGAAGCCTACTTGATCATGGTGGGTGATCTTTTTGATATGTTCTTGGATTCTGTTGTGAGTATTTTATTGAGTATTTTTGTGTAGCTGGAAGTTTTTCTGTGTCCCACAGCCACTCGGTCCCAAATAAACACACAGAGGCTTATATTAATTACAAACTGTTGGGTCTATAGCTCAGGCTTACTGCTAGCTAGTTATTATATCTTAAACTAACCC
>CABHPR010151532.1:35417-46685 GCA_902168415.1 Peromyscus melanophrys | reverse complement strand
CACACACACACACACACACACACACACACACAAACACACACGCACACACACCTCTACAAATCTCACTGTTGATGGGTGATGTCATTCTGCATGTTGTGAAAATGTGTTGCTCTGATTGGTTGATAAATAAAGCTGTTTGGCCAATGGTGAGGCAGAATAAGGTGGGACATTCTAAAGAGAGAGAGAGAGGAAGGAAGAAGATAGAGCATGAAGATACTGCTAGCCACCACCAGAAGAAGCAAGATGTAAAGGCATCGGTAAGCCACAAGCCACGTGGCAAAGTATAGATTTGTGGAAATTGGTTAATGTAAGATATAAGAGCTAGCTAACGAGAATCCTGAGCCATTAGGCCATACAGTTCATAATTAATATGAGCCTCTGTGTTCATTTGAGTCTGAGCAGCTGCAGGACCGCGGGAGCTGGGCAGGACCAGAAAAACTTCAGCTAGAGAATTTATAATGCAGTTATCTAGTGTTTCTAGATGGTAAAAGGAGAACAAAGAAAGAATGGGAAGTGTTTCCCCCTGAATTTAATCAAGAAATAACATTTTCAGGACAGTTTATCATAGGTGTTCAGCTCTTAGCTGTTGACGTAATACAGAGTTGTCAGTAGTTGTGTTTCTGTGAAATTGTCAAATTAAGGATCATTATAATCATTGTGTACATTCGGAATAGGATTTGGGGAATAGCAGGCACATTTTAGTGTATTTGCTATTATGAGGAGGTTTATGCAATGTCATAGATTTGCCTGAACTTGTACACAGGTAGACCAGAGCTGTGCAGCTAGAAATCAGTTTTACTGGATGATTTAACTGTGGTAGGTTTTATCAAAACAGGAAAATATTTATAAACCAACTGAATACTGCCAGCCCTCTTACAAAGCACAACTAACAATAACGGGCATAATGCTTTGTTTCTACTTGAGTTCCTTGAGTGACAGGTAACTTACTAATTACGGATAGCTGAGTCACAATTATTACAAGGTTTTTGTTCAAATTAAACAACTTTACTTTATAGTTTGTACAGATAGGGCCGTTAAAAGAGAATCAGAACTTCCTCATTATAGTTTACTCTTACTTTAAAGATAGTGAATACTATCTCCTTCTCTAAGTAGTCTCTACTCACAGCTAAATAACCCCTATGGGATCTTTTATCAAAATGGAATACTTACTAGATAAAGCTGGGAGGTTGAGATTTCCTTTGTCCTGCCTAATTCTTACTTTTGGCTTAAAGTATTAGGTTGCCTAGGTTGGAGGTTTATTACCCTTAATTTTATATCATCAAACACTATTCATTATTGTATGACTTGGATGTACACATTTGTCAAAGACCAGTTCTTCTCTCAGTGTACTCAGTGTTTATGGATAAGTCTTTTAATGATTCATCTCATATTCTTTTGTACAACTATCACTCATCCATCTATTCATCCATTCATCTATCTATCCATCACTTCATTCAGTATTTACTAAGTATTTGCTATTATAAACAGGGTTGAGACATTCCTAAGAATTTATTAATGAAGAGATAGACAAGGTCAGTTCCAAAACTTAGATTTATATAATGAACAAAAGAGTACAGTACTAGAAAAAGATAAGTTCATTATTATTATAAAGATATAATTTAATGCAAAAGAATGTGAAAACAAAGACTCCTAAATACATCTTGTGTGACAAATGGGAGTTCTTCAGAATAGATGGAGTCATTCATCTGCTACACAAATTAATCTGAAAGCACCAAGGGAACATCAATTTTGTGTAGAATACCAGGATGGGCAATATTGTTAAGAAACTAATGGATTTGAGTAATTCTCAGAAGAGAGTGGCAGAATCCTACTACTTCATTTTTAAATGCAACTTGATAATCTGCAAAAATTCTTATATATAACAATTAAGGGGCTATAAAATAATTTGACACTTCTCATTAAATAAGTCACCCAAACTAGCATATCATGTGATTTTTCTTGTAGCTGTATGCATTTGGCAGGAGAAAAATACATGGGCAACTTTACCGAATAGAGATCTCAAAGATGTTAAGTAACATTGTCTAGTCAGGACCTTGGGATTGAACTAAGCCTTTGAACTCATTTTTTTCTTTCCTTTTCAAAAAAATCTATGACTATCTATTCAAAGCAAATAAGACTCAGTCTTAGCTCAGAAAAAAATGTCTTGACCAATTCATTCATTACAGAACACTGAACAAGGGATGAACTTGAATTAAGCACATTCAGAAAATGAACCTGGGTAAGTTGTTTTGAATGGAATATTCACATAAATTCTTCCTTTCAAGTACATTTTGTTACTCAGAAAGGCAGTGGTGACCAGCACCTGTGCTGCGTTATGAGTTTAGTACATTTAGGTTCACCTAAAGTAGTCAGTTATGTCTGAGAATACTTAGGACACATGAGCGTGAAGGCATCATGATATCTCAGACATTTTTAATTTCAGTTTGTTAGTGGGAAAGTCAATGCTTTTTAATGACATTTGTCATGTGCAATTAGTAGTCTCCAATATCAAGATTTTTTTTCCTGTAGAAAAATCAGCATATGTAAATAAAATATGTGATGCCTAAAGCAATTCTTTTTTAAGCAGAATCCTATAAAAACATTCAGCATCTGTTGACAAGAAGAGATCAACAGGTGACAGAAAATGGAAAATTCCTGAAGCTTTCCTTAAATATTTAAATATTTGCATTTTCAATGTGGAGGTACAAGGACAACCTAATTATTATGGAAGTATTTAATGTTCACTTGCTGGGTTTACAGCTCACTGTTAAAACTGTACCCATTCTTCCAGAATAAAAGAGGCACACTTCATTAGAAATATCCAAGGAAAAGTCAACAGCAACAAACACATGTTCATTATAGAGAAATAGTGCTTGCTTTTTTTCTAAGGAGTGAACATGTTTCTTAAAGTTAACATAGTCATTTGGGATTGTATTAAACAATTAAAATGCATGTCAGCCTAAGGTGAAGAAGCAAATTAATCAAAGGTGGCACATGAACATACTGGGAAGCTACTGTACCTGCCATTGAAAACACACCCCAGCTATACAACCACTCATTCAACAACTACTAGTTGTCAAAATGTGTTTACAGGCAGAGATACAAAGTTCGAAATATGTAAAACATCTTTATCACAATAAAAGAATAAATTGCTTTAATTTCTAGAAGAACACATTCTGACTAGTTTTAGGCACCCTTAAATAGCTGACATCTTAAACAGAATATAAAATCCCAGAGTAAATATGAGAAACAAAGGCAGGAGATAAAGAACATGTTATTTATTAGTTAAATTTCTGTTGGTAGGATAAAACACTATGAGTAAGGAAAGTATGGGGCAGGCATGGCAACCAGAACAGCATTCTGGGAGCTCACATCTTGATCCACTAGAAGCAGAGAGAATGACGTAGAAGTGCCCAACTCCAGTGATACACTTCCTCCATCAAGACCATAATCTCATAAACATCCTCACACAATTCCACCAACTGGGGACCAAGTTTTCAAACAGCTAGGAGTCAGGAGGGGGGTACTTTTCTCATAAATATACAGATAGTATATTTACAAACCAGTTTGCTGTTTAATATAGTAAGGAAGATATAGGATGTGAGGAAGGAATGTGGAGATGTAGGGCAGGACTCAGTTATGTAAGATCGGGACTATTTGATATAAGATAAACACAGATTGTAAAGAATATTTCAAAGCACTTTACAAAGAAAACACAATATTAAAATGCTAAAGAAAGGCAAGGTTTACATGCAATGTTCATGCAGTAGAGGTGATAGAGTAACACTACTGAGTATGAAAAGTTTGGAAAAGGGAAAGAAAGCAAAGCATATAAAGCTGATTGACAAAGTGAGAAATGGGAACTGAAGACACAGAGTCAAGATCGATCAGATTCTATTATAAACTATAAAGTTTTGCTAGAATCACAAGATAAATGCTAAATATGCAACTCACAAATGCTCAAAAATCCCCCCAAAAATAAGTACTGACATTTCTTCAAACCCCAAGAAGTACATGAAGAAAATATTTAAGGTAATAAGATACATACCATTTCTAGAGTATCAGTTATCTACCAAATTTAACCATTTCCTCATATACAAAATGAGTTAATAACCTCAAAGGGTGTTACGAGGAATGATGAGGACATCTTTTAGAGAGAATGCACTGGGTGATCGATCAATGCCATGTTACCAATATTGCTATTATTATTCATTTTCCATAGGCTTTTTTGCACTTTTATGCATTTCTGAGGCTGCACTGAATTAATTTGTATAATGTTTTTTGTTTTATTGCAAAGCAAGCCCTATAATATATGTAGCTAATACTGTGGTTTATGTTTGCTCATAAATGAGTCACAACAGATAAAAATAAACTAGCCCCAAATCTTCATTGTGTTTTTTTTTTGCCAATACTGCTTGTCCCCTATGTTTGTCCCTTGACCTCAGGGTCTGCAAATACAAATGTATACTTACTTTGTTCTTTGTGTAGCCCAAGCGATTCGCTGAGTTCTTAATACATAATGCATGCTTATGTTAAGAGAAAAGGCAAGAAGGGAAAAAAGTCTCAGAACATGTCTCAAAGAATTAAAATGCCCATCATTCTCATACCAAGTAGTCATGCAAGAAGGATGAAGATGACTACAAACTGAAACATGCAGCCTTTGAACAGTATATAGGCAGGAGGGAGACTGTCATTGCTCAGTAACTTGCAAACATTTTTCATCAAAATCACCAGAACTTTTTATGAATATCGTTTATACAAAGACAAATTAAAAATAGCAAAACTAAACTCATTTAGTGCATTTTCATTTTTAAAATTAGTAAAGAGTCAAAGTACTTAATGTATTAGAGGAAAAGCAGTATCTAGACCACATGCTGCTCCTGAAATTGGAACAGGTGTGACTTCTCCCACTTTCTCAATGAGAGAGACCAAAATCCCCAGCAGTTAGATACAAAGCACATATGCGAGCTTCTCATGTATGAAGAAAAGAAGGCAAACATCAAGGGATATTTTACTCAAGATAAACATTAATTGTGCTCTCCTTGGTTACTATTCTGCCTTAAGCATCCCAAACTGGACATGAAGATGCTAACAACCTCAAAACACTTATGATAACAGAATAGTAATTTACAGTAAAAACCTAATACCTCTTAGTCAAGGATCTGGAAGGAGAAAAACCTAGCCAGGTGGAATATTTTAGTCAACAGCTACACTACACTAGCCAAATGACTCAGAAAAACTGTAACCTTCACAGCTGTGTATTCAAAGGTTAAACAGGGAACCTAGACTGCCACTCTTGTGGGTACAACCCATGCAAATGCCCCAACTAAGGCTGAGTCAGAGAAGGTCAAATAGGAAACTGGGACCTTCATTCATCCTAGCAGTATAAAGTAAGTCACTATAATTGTTAGTATTATAATAACTCATAATCTAGAATCATCTGAGATAAAGGTCTGTTGAAATGTTATGGGTCATTATCTTGATGGCTTTGATTTATGTGGGAAATCCTGCCTACTGTGGGTGGCACAGCTGGGAATCTAAACTATATAAGTGGTAAAAGGGAATGGAGCCACAGCATGGTGTTCATTATCCGTTTCAGCTGATTGTGAACACATTTTGAAAGCTGTTTTAAGCTCCTCTATAACTTTGACTTCACAGCCATGATGGACTGTACCTTGAACTGTGAAACAAAATAAATCCTTCCTTCCTTCTTCAGGTTGCTTTTGTTGGGGTTATTTTGTCACGACAGTGGGACAATAACTAAGGCAATGCCCTTCTTCACTGCTAGCATGGAGAGCTGTTGGAGAGAAACTCTCTCCCATCCCCACAAGAAAGAGCCTCAACTCACCTTAGATTTCAATGACAACTGAAAATCCACTCAACTGTGAGAAGCTGGAGAGCTCATGGCAATAACATAGAAGTACCATTCTTTACAATGTCTGGGTGGTGACAAAACTAAGATATGCAAAAAGCTGGCATCGCATCCAGTCTCATGATGAAGTATATGAAATGTTTTAGTTTCAAAAAACAATTTATCTAACTTAATTTAAGGAACCTCTTAAATTGAAAGAAAACTAAAGTAAGTGCTATTGTTGAAATCATGGAGATGTGAAAACTCTGTGATGAAAATTTTAAGGTATGCATAATAAAGCTATTTAAAAAGATGTTAGAAGCTAAGAAGGCTCATTAAAGTTTCAATAAATATCCATAAGCAATAGAAGATACTTCTTAAAACAAAGTAGAAATATTGTAACTGAAAAACATAATGACCAAGCATTCTTACATGAACAATAACAGAATGGGAGACACAGACAAAATATCAGTGACCTGGAAAACAGACAAAATTATTTAATTTGACTAAAAGGGGGAAAAATGAAGAGTGAAATGTGTTCCAATGACCTGGGGGTAATTTTTACAAATCTAACATTTGTGCCTAGGAAGAATGCAATTCTAAACAAACAAAGAAACAAAAATGTCAAAAAGATCAATACTATAATTTTCAAATATTAGCCTAACACATACACTGGATTCAGAAACCAAGCTGCATATTAAGCCAAGAAATCCATGTCCAGATATGTCACAATCCAGAAGAGAGATGATGAAAACAAATCTCCAAATCAACAAGAGTGACCCCTTCCTCACAGGAAGGTCCATTTGCCATGGACCATCAGGGAGGTTAGAATGAGGGAGCAAAGCATTCTTTAAAACAGCAGACACTTACCATGGTCTCCTATTCCTTGTTCTCCCTCTCCACATGAGAATAAGAAGAAGCAAAGTGTTAGAGAGGTCCACAGAAATCCACAAAGATGCCCCCACAATAGACTGCTGGCAATGGTCAAGAGACAGCCCGAACTGACCTACGCTGGTGATAGGATGGCCAAACACCCTAATTGTCGTGCTAGAAACCCCATCCAATGACTGAGGGAACTGGATGCAGAGATCCATGGCCAGGCCCAAGGTGGAGCTCCAGGAGTCCAATTGGCGAGAAAGAGGAGGGTTTATTTGAGCAAGAATTGTTGAGACCAAGGTTGGATAAAACACAGGGACAAATAGCCAAACGAATGGAAACATATGAACTATAAACCAATGGCTGAGGGGCCCCCAACTGGATCAGAACCTCTGAATAGGTGAGACAGTTGATTGGCTTGATCTGTTTTGGAGGCATCCAGGCAGTGGGACTGGGTCCTGAGCTCAGTGCATGAGTTGGCTGTTTGAAACCTGGGGCTTATGCAGGGTCGCTTGGCTCAGCCTGGGAGTAGGGGACTGGACCTGCTTGGACTAAGTCTACCAGGTTGATCTCAATCCTCGGGGAAGTCTTTGCCCTGGAGGAGGTGGGAATGGGAGGTGTGCTGGGGGGAAAGGGAGAGGGGTGGGAGGGGGGAGAACATGGGAATCCGAGGTTGATATGTAGAATTAAATTATATTGTAAAATAAAATAAAAAAAAAACAGCAGACACAAAGAACTATCCACCAAGATTCCTTTATTCAGAGAACATACGTTTCAGGAAAGAAGAGGAATCACAAACATCCAAAGAAGGAAGAAAACCCAACATAAAGAAGATTTTTGTTTAAAATAGTGCATAAGGTTTTCCAAATTAAGAGGAAAATATGAAAGGAAGACCCTTATACTATTAGGAAGTGAAAATGTGAGCAGACAGACTTTCCTCATCTGCTTGAATCTTCTATATCATATCTGACACCTAAAGTCAGAATTGCAACACTGTCTGTCATATGGTTCTAACACACTAAGGGAGTGTTTTAGACAACTGTACCAGGAAGGGGAGGTATATAGTTTTTTGTTTGTTTGTTTTATTACTCTTTACTCTTTTCTCTTCTGTGGGGCCTGTCACCCAGCTTTCAAGTAAATCACACACAGAGGCTTATTCTTAATTATAAATGCCCAGCCTTAGCTTGGCTTGTTTCTAGCCAGCTTTTCTTAATTTTAAATTATCCCATCTACCTTTTGCCTCTGAGCTTTTTCCTTTTCTTACTTCTGTAATCTTACTCTCACTCTTATTCCACACCTGGCTGTGTGACTGGGTGGCTGGCCTCTAGTATCCTCTTCTCCTTGTTCTCTTGCTCTTTCTTCTTTTCCTCCCAGATTTCTCCTTCTATTTACTCTCTCTGCCTTCCAGCCCTGCCTATCCTTTCTCCTGCCTCGTTATTGGCCATTCAGTGTTCAGCTCCTTATTAGACCATCAGATCTTTTAGACAGGCACAGTAACACAGCTTCACAGAGTTAAACAAATGCAACATAAATGAATGCAGCACATTTTTTCATCATTAAACAAATGTTCCACAACATAAACCAATGTAACACATCTGAAAATAATACTCTACAACAGGTAGTTAATATAAATAGTAGTTAAATTTCAACTTCATTTGACCAAATTAAAATGCAAAACCCATGGTGACTTACATATATATAAAGCAAATTACATATATATTGACAGAAAGCACTAAAAATGTTTTGCAAAGAGATATAATTGTAGCTAGAGTTTTCCTGCCTGGCCCACAGTCAGGACAAATCTCTGTCACCCGCCAGTCCCACAGCCACTCAGACCCAACCAAGTAAACACACAGAGACTTATATTGCTTACAAACTGTATGGCCATGGCAGGCTCCTTGCTAACTGTTCTTATATCTTAAATTAATCCATTTCTATAAATCTATACCTTGCCACATGGCTCGTGGCTTACTGGCATCTTCACATGCTGCTTGTCATGGCGGCGGCTGGCAGTGTCTCCCTCCGCCTTCCTGTTCTCTCAATTCTCCTGTTAGTCCCGCCTATACTTCCTGCCTGACCATTGGCCAATCAGTGTTTTATTTATTGACCAATCAGAGCAATTTGACATACAGACCATCCCACAGCATATAATTTAAAATATTAGAGGTCATAACAAAAATTTGAAACAATGAGTATACAAATCACAAGAAGAGAAAACTAAAAGATAGATAGATAGATAGATAGATAGATAGATAGATAGATAGATAGATGATATATAGATATAGATATATAGATAGATATAGATAGATAGATATAGATATAGATATAGATATAGATATAGATATAACCAGGGAGAACAAAAAAGCATGATGGATTAAGTTGCAGCATACTAACTCATTAAAGAAAAATCAACAAATACTTTGGACAACTCTGCACCCTAAATCTTACAAGTTATGTGGAATTGACAACTGCTACAAAATACAAATTATTTCATTTAACCCACTTTGCTTAATTTTTAGAAGTTACAATGGTGAGAACTATTATTAATGAATAATTAATATTTAATTTTAATTCCATATAATAGAAGCATTTACATTTAGAGGTTTTTAACTGCAAATTTCAAATTCAAAATATTGAAAGAAGAATTAACAACATTTTTATACAATCTCTTTCAGGAAACAAGGAACAAAAATATATATTAATTTGTTTTATTCAGCAAATATAGCCATTGTATAAATACCAGGTGAAGACTGTACCAAAATAATATCTAAAATACAGATACACATCATTCAAAGAGATAAATGAAAGGATCCTTAACAAAACAATAGCAAATAGTATTTGTTAATTTACAGCAAATAATTATAGATGGGCATGGTTTTATATATCTGCAATCACAGCATTCAAGAGGCTGAAGCAGGACGATCATAGGTTTGAGGGCAAGGAAGAACCTGTCTTAAAAAATTAATTAATCTTCAGAAAAAAATAATCACCATTTGTGATTTTTAAAAACATATTTTTCTATGGAGGGCTGAAGGACTTAGTAAAGTTACATACTGTAACTCAAGACATATATCTTTGACCTGACAATTTCATTGAACATTCAACACATTTCCTACACATTCTTAAGGTCATCTTAGTTTCTTTATTGGATTATGAAGTAATAGCCTCTTATCAATGTCCTGCATCCTTACAGAAGTGTACACTGCTTTCTGTCTTAAAAATTAATAGATAGACTCCACCATACCAATAGGCTAAAGAACAAGCACATGGCCTTATCTACCACTACAAAAGAATTATTTAACCAAACCCTTTCATGAGTGAAATTCTTAGGACAGCATCAAGAGGAATTCATTCTAAACTTGATAAACACACATCCAAACACCTTTATTTGATGTTATGCTTACTGACAACAGATTAAACGGTGCTCTTTCAACTTAAGAACAAGAAAAAGATTTCTTCTTTCACAATTCCTGTTCAATGTTTTCCCTAAATATGTCAGTAGGTACAGAAAAAGAAAAAGTATAGAAACACAGACACACACACACACACACACACACACACACACACACACACACACTCACTCACTCACTCATTCATACATGAATTCAGAAAGGAAACAATAAAATAGAATCTACGGTCAGGTGATCTAACTAGTAACATAAAAGTATCCCAAAAATCCTACTTTCCAAAACCAATCCAGAATCAACATGTACATTTAGAAAGATTGTAGAATCTTTAAAAAAATGTAGAAAACCTGAAACATATTTTTTCTGTACTGCAATGAACACACAGACTTACAGGGTCATTAAAAATGCACCTTTAAATCACTAAAAAATGAATTCTTACATATGAAGCTAAACAAACATATATGAGTTATATGCTGAAACTACACATTCCCAATTAAAGATCCAACTATGAACTAAGTAAATACATAGGCATACTATCCTAGTTAGGGTTGCTATTGCCGTGATGAAACACCATGACAGAAGCAACTTGGGGAGGAAAGAGTTTGCTTGTTTTCATCATTACTGTGTATCATTAGAAAATTTCAGGAGAGGAACTCAAACAGTGCAGGTACCTGGAGGCAGGAATTGATGTAGACAGCATAGAGGAGTGCTGCTTACTACCTTATTTCCCATGGCTTTCTTGGCCTGGTTTCTTATACAGAACTGGACTAAGACCCCAGGGGTGGCACCAGCCACAATGGGCTGGGTCTCCCACATCCACTTCTAAACAAGAAAATGCCCTGTAGGTTTGCCTAGAGCTGAGTCTTAATGGAATCATTTTCTCATTTGAGGCTCCTTCCTCTCTCATGACTCTAGCTTTAAAGCTTAAAATCTCTCATAATGTCATTGTTTTTCTCTGCTGAGTAGTATTCCATTGTGTATATGTACCACAGTTTATTTATCCATTCTTCAGTTGAAGGGCATCTAGGTTGTTTCCAGGTTCTGGCTATTACAAACAATGCTGATATGAACATAGCTGAGCAAGTGCTCTTGTGGTATGATTGAGCCTTCCTTGGGTATATGCCCAAGAGTGGT
>CABHPR010151532.1:0-35317 GCA_902168415.1 Peromyscus melanophrys | reverse complement strand
ACAAACAATGCTGATATGAACATAGCTGAGCAAGTGCTCTTGTGGTATGATTGAGCATTCCTTGGGTATATACCCAAGAATGGTATAGCTGGATCTTGGGGGAGATTGATTCCCAATTTTCTAAGAAAGCGCCATATTGATTTCCAAAGTGGCTGTACAAGCTTGCATTCCCACCAGCAGTGCAGGAGAGTTCCCCTAGCTCTACATCCTCTCCAGCATAAGGTGTTTTCGGTGTTTTTGATGTTAGCCATTCTGACAGGCATAAGGTGGTATCTCAGAGTTGTTTTGATTTGCATTTCCCTGATAATTAAGGATGTTGAACAATTCCTTAAATGTCTTTCATCCATTTGAGTTTCCTCTGTTGAGAATTCTCTGTTTAGTTCTATCGCCCATTTCTTAATTGGACCGTTGGGCATTTTGTTGTCTAATTTCTTGAGTTCCTTATATATTCTGTATATCAGTCATCTGTCAGATGTGGGGTTGGTGAAGACATCATGAGGTTTGCAGGCAAATGGATGGATCTAGAAAAAAAATCATCCTGAGTGAGGTAACCCAGACTCAGAAAGACAAACATGGTATGTACTCACTCATAGGAGGATACTAGATGTGGAGCAAGGACGACTGGACTGCTACTCACATCACCATGGAGGCTACCTGGAAAACAGGACCCCAAGAAAGACACAGGGATCACCCAATGACAGAGAAATGGATGAGATCTTCATGAACAGCCTGGACATAAGTGGGGGAAATGAAGGGTGAGGGGCAAGGGAAAGAGAGCTTGGGGGAGCGGGAGACCCCAGCTGGATCAAGAACAGAGAGGGAGAACAAGGAATAGGAGACCATGATAAATGAAGACCACATGAGAATAGGAAGAAGCAAAGTGCTAGAGAGGCCCACAGAAATCCACAAAGATACCCCCACAATAGACTGCTGGCAATGGTCGAAAGACAGCCTGAACTGACCCACTCTGGTGATGGGATGGCCAAACACCCTAATTGTCATGCTAGAAACCCCATCCAATGACTGAGGGATCTGGAAGCAGAGATCTACGGCTAGGCCCCAGGCAGAGCTCCAGGAATCCAATTATCGAGAAAGAGGAGGGTCTATATGAGCAAGAATTATTGAGACCAAGGTTGGATAAAACACAGGGACAAATAGCCAAACTAATGGAAACATATGAACTATAAACCAATGGCAGAGGGGCCCCCAACTGGATCAGAACCTCTGAATAGGTGAGACAGTTGATTGGCTTGATCTGTTTTGGAGGCATCCAGGCAGTGGGACTGGGTCCTGTGCTCATTGCATGAGATGGCTGTTTGAAACCTGGGGCTTATGCAGGGTCGCTTGGCTTGGCCTGGGAGGAGGGGACTGGCCCTGCCTGGACTGAGTCTACCAGGTTGATCTCAGTCCTGGGGGAGGCTTTGCCCTGGAGGAGGTGGGAATGGGAGGTGTGCTGGGGGGAAGGGGAGGAGGGCGGGAGGGAGGGAGAACAAGGAAATCCGTGGCTGATATGTAGAACTGAATGGTATTGTAAAATAAAATAAAATAAAAATCTCTCAACTGTGGATTTCTATACAGTCAAACTAAATTAAGCAGTGTCTTACTTTAAGAAGGAAGAGCACAGTCACAATCTCACCAAAGTAAAGCCAAGCTCCAACAGTGTAAATAACTCAGTGTTTAATATCTGGGATTCACTCACCATTTTGTAGGATCCTCCAAAGGGATTGGGTCAAATCTCTGCCACTGCCCTCTGAAGCACATACAGCTTGTCTTCCAGAATCTGGCATGCTCCACTCCACCTCTGCTGCTGTTTTTGGAGGTTTTCCCATATTTCAGGCATCTCCAAAATGGTTGTGTAGTTTAGTGTTCTTCTGGGACTCCCAACAATGGAAGCGTGTGTGTGTGGGGGGGGGTTCTCTGATTCTAGCCTGTGCTTGGGACCCTTTTTCCTCTACTGAGTTGCATTGTCCAGCTTTGATATGAGGGTTTGTACCCAGTCTCATTCTTTTCTATTAGGCCATATTCGGTGTATATCCCTGGAGGAGGGCAGGGGCTATTTTTTTAAGGGTAATGGAGGAGTAGTGGATTTGGGATAGATGGGGTAGACGAGAGGTAGGAGAGGGACTGGGAGGAATGCAGGGAGGGGAAACTGGTTTCGAGGTAATGTATGAGAGAAGAATAAAAGTTAAAAAAAAAAAGAAGAAGAAAAGAAAATACCCTACAGCTTGCCTACAGCCTATAGAGGCATTTTCTCAATTGAGGCTCCCTATTCTCTGATGACTCTATCTTGTGTTAAGTTTACATAAAACTTGTCTGCGCACGTGCTGTATTTATTGATTGAAAAGGTCACTATTGAAAATAAACTGAAAACAAACTGCATCCCCAGACATTACCAGCATGAAAGTCAAATGCTACTAGTACTTTAGAAACCAGTATGGAAGTATCTTAAACAGGCATATGCTATAACACTGTAGTTGAAATCTTAGACATTTATTATAGGAAAAAGAACGAACACTTTTTTCTCACACAAAAACTCAGTTTAAATACAGTACCACTAATATTTTCAAGTTGTAAATGATCAAGCTCTGGTGATACAGACAAATGACTGAGCCAACCAGAGGTTTTCCTACTTATTACTCTGTCCTCTACTTCCCTGTTAAAACTAACTTTATAGCCAGTCCAGTTCTAAGTCTCTTGGACCCTGGGATCCTTAAGCAAAACCATATAAAAAAGCCTAGGGACCTTGATTGAGACAGAAGAAAGGGAGATCACTCTCCTACCAAGATGAATGGGCTGTCCCATCACTTCTTGTGATGAAAGGCACAGGGAAAGTAAAAGGATTTAGTTTAAAAGATAAAATGTTTTTATACATTCCAAATGTCAACATGAATGTGGGGGCCCAAATTACTCAAAGTCAGAGAAGCTAAGCTTGCTTTACCCAGCAGGGCTGCATAATGGGATAATTTGGCCACAGGAGTGGTTACCAGGTGTTTTGAAGCATCTATGCTTGGTTGTACATTGTGCTCTGATTTTGAACGGGGGAGGTCTTTTGTCTTGCCCCTTAGCATTGCACATAAAGCCCTTTAGAATAAACCTTGAGGCGACTGGGTATTGACCCAGGGCCCTCCCAAAGCTATCCTGTGTCTCTGTCTTATCATCTTCTTTTATCTTTCTATCTAATACGTCCTCATTCCTCTCTCCTCCCCACTAAAACCCTTCTACAGGCTGGACCTGGACTCTGACAGACTCCCACACATTACTAGTGGTAGATAATCTTCAGAAAAAAATCACCATTTGTGATAACATATTTTTCTATGGAGGGCTGAAGAACTTACTTAGTAAAGTTACATACTGAAACTCAAGACATATATCTTTGACCTGACAATTTCATTGAACATTTGAAACACTTCCTACACATTCTTAAGGTCACTTTACTTTCTTTATTGAATTATGAAGTAATAACCTCTTATCATATCCAACATATTGGTGAAATTTTAATATAGGTCGAGTGTCCTGCATCTTTACAGAAGTGTACACTGCCTTCTGTACCTCTGGGTTCTACATCCACAGATTCAATCAATGAGGATGGGAAGTCTTTGAAGGATAATAATTGTGTCTCTACAAATTTCACAATTTTCTCATTATTATTCTCTAACCAATATAGTATAATTATATATATATATTCCTTTTATTGTGTTAAGTATCATAAGAAATGTTCAGATGATTTAAAATAAGCAGAAGATGTGCATAAATTCCACTATGGATTTTATAAAAAGAATTTGATCATCTGTGGATGTTGAAAACCCCTGAGTTTCTGTAACTAATTACAGTGGATACTAAATGACAATTATGCTTCAGGTATAACAGTTATGCATTAGGCTGGTTTGTACAACCTGTATATTTTGACTTTGTATGTATATTTCTGAAACATATTTGTTATTAAATATTAATGTACTCAGATTCTTTAAAATGGAAGGGAGAAAATATGGTCTTGCCTCCACAGCTTACGTGATGTCTTACATATATTAGGGATTTGAAGGATAAAGACTTGGGTTTAGAATGTTGCACATCCTTCACAGTATTTCCCTTAAAGGAGGAAGAAGGTAACTCCATGAAGCAATTCAAATGCTAGCAGCCAACATAAGTGACTTAGCAAGCACCAATTATTCAACAATTCACCCACTCACTTACTGGATTCTGTTTGGACTATGACTTTTTTTTTTTAATTACAGCTCCTCTGTGTGTGAGAGATACTTTTCACTTGGTTCATAAAGCTTTGGGGCATGTGATGGTCTCTTCCTCACTCCGGTTGCTAGAACATGTCCACTTATAGGAAATTCTTCATGCTGTGTAATTCACTACTTTTCAATATCATTAGCATTAAATCATTTTTATGTCTTTCAGAAGGGCCTCAAAACAGCAGACTGGTGTCAGGAATGATGGCAGAAGGAATCTTTGGAAAAATTTCAAGTAATTGATGCTTCTGGGGAAAAGAGTGCAAAGAGAACATAGTTAATATTTCAAGTTCTTGGAAGTAGAAAGCAGGATTATATATGCCTATCATACAATGTACAATGTAAAGAAATGAAAAAAAACAGAATAAACAAAACAAAACAGCACCACCACCAACAATAACAAAAAAAAAACCTAATGTGGAAAGAAAATGTTGTGATGCCCCTTTAGTTAATGACAATGCTGACAGTCTCCTTCCCATTGTTCTAATAAGCTTAGATATGTATGATATAAAAAGGAATCTAGTCAAGGCTGGAATATGGTTTCATAGTTAAGAGCAATTGCTGCTCTTACAGAGGATACGGGTTGAGTTCCCAGCACCCACTTGGTGGTTCACAACCACCTATAACTCTAGTTCTATGTGATCCAACACCCTCTTCTGACCTCCATGGTCTCATGCATGTTGTGATATCCATAAGTAAGTCATATATGCATGAAATAAATAGTGTGTGTTTAGGAGATCTAGTGTTGTAGAGAGTGGAGGTAGCTATGATGTCCATAAGAATCTACTTCTATAAAACCCTCAACTATAAAAAAGCTGAAAAAGTAACAGGGCTGTATTCCCAAGTCTAAAGAAGCAATACAACAGCAAATCCATTGCTTTTATATTGAAGCAACTTTAATTAATCTAAAAAGGTTTTATGATACCAAGAAATCATAATTAACAAGAACAGTTGGACACATCACCATTTATTGGTGGCTTTCCATGGGCCACGAGATTTTGGTCTGCATGGTTCCTTCACATTTCAAAATTCTTGGGATTCATATCAATAACTGGAGAAGCTGAACAGTTTTCCCAAAGCAATTTAGCAAAAAAAAAATTAACTTCAGATTTAAAATTTCTGATATCAACCTACTTTAAAGTACTCTTAACCCAAATGCTGAACAACTTAACTCATATCTTCTGGACCATATGAATAATGAGGACTAAGGATCTATCTATATAACATATCAAATATAATATGTCTTCACAAAGACTTATTCTGAGTAGTGTTTAGACCCTCAGGTCATCAACCCTGGCATAAAAAATATGTTTGAAAAATGAACAATTAGAGAATATTCATGTTCTGGAGATGAATGTATATCTCTTAATGTCAGCTTGAAACAATTGTCCTTTTTTCCAAACTCCTGCAACATTCTATCTATATTCCTTTTGTCTATAATAATTTTTTCATTTTTTAAATCTGCATGGGTATTTTGCCTCCATATATGTCCATGCATTGCATGAGTGCAAGGCCTACAGAGGTCAGAAGAGGACATCAGATACCCAAGGATTAGAGTTACAGGAGGTTGTGAGCCACCATATGGGCTTTGGGAATTGGAGCAGGGACACTGCAAGAAGAACCAGTGCTCTTAACTGTTGAACCTTCTCTCCAGGCCCTACAGCCTATCTTGTGGGATGGTTTTTATAATATTAATGTGTTGTATTATGGTGCTTAATAAGCACAAAATATCTCTCCATGTGGACTTTACATTTATTTTGCTTTTTTAACTGATTTATTTTTTGTGTTTGTGTGTGAGGTGTGAGCACATGTGTGGTGTGCATGCACATGTGTATGCATGTTGGTCAGAGAAGGATGTCTGGTACTCTTTACTATCACTCTCTGCTTTTTTTTTTTTTAAGATAGAACCTATTACTGAAATTGGAGCTAAGCTGGCATCCAGAAAAGCTCACTAATCCTCTTGTAACTACCCCTCAGAGCATTGGTATTACAGATGCACACACCCACGCCCATCTTTGTATGTAGGTGCTGAGGATTTGAATTCAGGCCCTCACATGTAGGTAGCTAGTATTTTTATCCATTAAGCCACCTCCCCAGTCCCAGGACATGATTTTAATGTAGGGCTTCACATCTTTATCACACTCAAACTCAAAATGATTACCAGTGTTCAAAAGACAAATGAACAAGCCGAGTTGTTTTCTTTGATGTTTTTCCTTTCTACTTGTAATTTATTCATAATGTATGAAAAAAAATGACTTCCCCAATTTCCTCAAAAGCTCTGATCTGAACAATGGATAAAAGTATCTAGTTAATGGGAAAAGGTATAATAGCAATTATATTCTTTGGATTTTGTGTTCAAAGAACTTTTGAAACATGTTTAGGAGTTGTAGAGTCTGTTTATCACCAGCCTAAGTTTGCCTTTTATCAGGACTTTATATAAGTATTCTTCATCCTTGTAAGTCCCAGAACAAAATTTGAAGTGGCTTCAATTTTTTAAAAAATTTTTTTTTTTCAACACTGACTGACTTAGAGAAATGAGTAAAGTTTGACAACAGTCAGGTCAAGTGACTTTATAAGACAAAGGCAGGAAAAATAGGAAATAGGTTTTTTTTGCCTTCTATTTTTGGGTAACATTAATAGGCAGATAGAAATCCCCTACATGACTAGGATGGTCTGGTAGGATTTTCAGTCATATGCATATTGTGACTAGATTTCGCTTTGGCTAGGCATCATTAATGAAGTATGTAGATGGGTCAATATTTCTCACTTTTATGTATAAATCATGCAAATGGTTGTCTGTGGGCTTGCTCTATTATTGGGCTATAACATTAGAGAACTGGCATTGATTTGCCATTATACTTGAGGCTATAAAATTATAATTATAAATGTTTATTGAGTAAGGTATAGACTAGGGTATCATAGACCAATAGTGGCCCAAGGCATGCAATAATTTGAAGAAGCAGCCTGAATTTACACTAAATGAAGAAGCTAAAGAGATGCAGACAAGTGAAGGCATGGAAACCTACCTGCTTTAAGGGAGCAACAGAGCTTTCTTTAGAAATCGGCTGGGAATCTAGGGAACTTACTCAGTATTTAATTGTTGCTTCAGTGGCCTATGGGGAATAGAGGCACTTAAACACACTTGGCTCTCGGTTCTGTCACTGACAACACTACCGAAAACAAAAATGGGATGAAGTCTGACAGTTTCTATGAGAAGAAATGTGTAACTGCACCCAACTATTCTTGTTGACTGAGTCACTTGAGATCAATCCCCTACTATCAAGGGAGTCAAGGGAATATCATGCAGTGGATGAGACTTGGACGTGGTGTTGTTTTACCCAACTGCTAGAGTAGAAAAGAGAAACAAAAACAAACAAACAAACAAACAAAACTCCTGTTCAAGAAGAAAAGAATCTCAGTCTGAGTGCACATGTAACATTCCAGTTGAGCCAAGAAACCACCTCTATGAAGGCAGCTCCCTTTAAGGCATGATAAGAGACTGGTGTAAAAATTAGTACATTCATGAGACTTTATAGTTTTTCTTACAGAATCTCTGTCACTACTGTGGTACCTTACTGAGGGTATAGCCATGTAGCATTGTAAGTCTGGATATTTTTCTGAATTATTTAGAAAACTATTATTTATCCTTTTCTTTCTACATCTTTTATAAGTATACTTTTCTTTTTAAACTTTTACACTTATTTATTTATTTATTATTTTTATTTATTTATTTTATACTCCACAGTTTCCCCTCCCTCCTCTCTTCCCATTCCCTTCCCACGTACTCTCTCCAACTGCCTAAATTAACTCCTCCTGTTTCTGTTCAGAAAGGGGCAGGCCTCCCATGGGCACCAACAAAGCATGACGTATCAAGTTGCAGTAAGACTAAGCACCAAAAGTAATCTACAGATTCAATGCAAATTCTTCATATGGAAAAGCAAAATATCCCAGGATAGCTAAAACAATCCTGTACAATGAAAGAAGTGCTGGAGGTATACTCTAATACAGAGATACAGCAATAAAATCAGCATGGTATTGGCATTAAAACAGACAAGTGGACCAATGGAATCAATTCAAAGACCCCTGCTGTGGGATGTTCTGTATGGCAAATGTGTTGCTAATAAAACACTGATTGGCCAGTGGCTAGGCAGGAAGTATAGGCGGGACTAACAGAGAGGAGAAAAGAGCAGGAAGGTGGAAGGAGAGGCTGCCAGACGCTGCCAGCCACCACCAGGACAAGCAGCCTGTAAAGATGCCGGTAAGCCACGAGCCATGTGGCAAGGAACAGAGTTATAGAAATGGATTAATTTAAGATATAAGAACAGTTAGCAAGAAGCCTGCCACGGCCATACAGTTTGTAAGCAGTATAAGTCTCTGTGTTTACTTGGTTGGGTCTGAGCGACTGTGGGACTGGCAGGTGAAAGAGATTTATCCTGACTGTGGGCCAGGCAGGAAAACTCTAGCTACAGACCCCTACGTAAATAAACACACCTATGGACACCTGAACTTTTACCAAGAAGCTGACACTCGATTTTTTACAAAGAAGCCAAAATTATACAATGGAAAAAAAGAAAGTATCTTCAACAAATGGTGCTGGGATAACTGTATGTCAGCATGTATCACCCTGCACAAAACTCAAGTACAGAGGGATCAAAAGACCTCAACATAAATCCAGATACACTGAACCTGATAGAAGAGGTAGTGGAAAATAGCCTTGAACATGTTGGCAATGGAGACAATTTCCTGAATAGAACACCAGTAGTGCAGAGATTGACAATTAATAAATAAGACTTTATAAAACTGAAAAGCTTCTGGGAGGCAAAGGACACTGTTAAGTATCCTTTTCTTTTTTCTTTCTTTCTCTTTTTCTTTTCTTTTCTTTTTTTTTTTTTTTTTTTTTGGTTTTCGAGACAGGGTTTCTCTGTAGCTTTGGAGCCTGTCCTGGATCTCTCTCTGTAGACCAGGCTGGCCTCAAAGTCACAGAGATCTGCCTGGCTCTGCCTCCCGAGTGCTGGGATTAAAGGCGTGTGCCACCGCCGCACTGCCGAATCTTTTTCTTTTTTTTTCTTTCTTTCTTTCTTTCTTTCTTTCTTTCTTTCTTTCTTTCTTTCTTTCTTTCTCTCTCTGTCTCTCTCTCTCTCTTTCTTTTTAATTTTTCTTTATTAAGGAATTTTCTACTCACTGTACATACCACTCACAGATCCCACCTCCTCCCTCCTCCCATCTCCCAGCCCTCCCTCCCAAGCCACCCTACATCACCACATCCCCTAAATCAAGGTCTCCCATGGGGAGTCAGCAGAGCCTGGCACACTGAGCCTAGGGAGGTCCAAGCCCCTTCCCACTGTACCAAGGCTGCTCAAGGTGCCACACCACAGGTACCAGATTCCCCAAAGCCTGCCTATGCACCAGGGATGGTTCCCGATCCCCCTGCCTGGGTGTTCCCCAAACAGTTCAAGCCAAACAACCATCTTCCGTATTCAGAGGGCCTAGTCCAATCCCGTGGGGACTTCACAGCCACTAGTCTACAGTTCATGGGCCTCCAGTGGTGTGGCCTGTCATCTCTGCACTTCTTCCCATCAAGATCTTGACGTTCCTTGCCTGCAGAATCCCTCCTCTCTCTCATCAGTTGGATTCCCAGAGCTCAGCCTGGTGCCTGGCCATGGATCTCTGTATCTGCCTCCATCAGTCCCTGGACAAAGGCCCTATGGTGATAGGGTATTTCCTAGACCGGTCACCAGAGTAGACCAGTCCAGGCACCCTCTGGACCACTTCCAGCAGTTCAAAGTGGTGTCATCCTTATGGGTTCCTGAGAGCCTCCCCAACACCCTGCCTCTTTCTATTCCCATGATGTCCTCAGCTATCATGGTATCTTCCTCCCTGCCCTCCCACTCTGTCCCTGTTCCAGCTTGACCCTCCCATTTCCCTATGTTCTCATTACCCACTCCTCGCCCTCTGCCCTCCTCCCACACCCAGTCCATTCATGTAGATCTCATCCACTTCTCCTTCGCTAGGTCATCCATGTGTCCCTCCTAGGGTCTTTCCCTGTTAGCTAGCCTCTCTGGATCTGTGGGTTGCAGTCTGGCCATCCCTTCCCTCACACCTAGTATCCATTTATGAGTGAGTACATACTATGTTTGTCCTTCTGAGTCTGGGTTACCTCACTCAGGATAATATTTTCTAGTTCCATCCATTTGACTACAAATTTCTTGATATCATTAAGGATCATGCCTAAACATAATAAAGGCAATTTACAGCAAGCTGACAGCCAACATCAAGTTAAATGGAGAGAAACTCAAAGCGATTCCACTAAAATCAGGAACAAGAAAAGGCTGTCCACTCTCCCCAAACTTATTCAACATAGTACTTGAAGTTCTAGCTAGAGCAATACGACAACAAAAGTAGATCAAGGGGATACAAATTGGAAAGGAAGAAGTCAAACGTTCACTATTTGGAGATGACATGATAGTATACATTAGTGACCCCAAAAATTCTACCAGGGAACTCCTACAGCTGATAAACTCCTTCAGTAAGGTGGCAGGATACAAGATTAACTCAAAAAAATCAGTAGCCCTCCTATATACAAATGATAAATGGGCTGAGAAAGAAATCAGAGAAACATCACTCTTTACAATAGCCACAAATAATATAAAATACCTTGGGGTAACTCTAACTAAGCAAGTGAAAGACCTGTATGATAAAAAACTTTAAGTCTCTGAAGAAAGAAATTGAAGAAGATATCAGAAAATTTAAAGATCTCCCATACTCATGGATAGGTAGAATAAACAGTAAAAATGGCAATCTTATCAAAAGCAAACTACAGATTCAATGCAATGCCCATCAAAATCCCGCATCGTTTTCTTAACACTTTGGGATTCCCCACACTATGTGGAGCTTCCTTACTATTTTTTTTAGTCTCTCTCACTGGCATGTAGCTGCTTGTAGGGTATATGTTTGACCTACATGCTAGCTTAAATGACATGGCTCCTTTTCCCCATTCTCTCTTTCATCCACTGGGCAGCTGCTGAGAATATCCTATTGCCTGTCCCATGTGTTTTTCTTTTAAATTCTGATAGATTGTGCTTGACTATCTTCTTGAGTCCATTCTTATTTAGACTAAGAGCGACAGGAGTGGACCCTGTTATGCCCCTGTGTCATCTGGATATGATTAGAGGGACACCAATATTTCCAGTAATTATAATTAGGAGGAGGATATGCTGTATTCATGAATGTTTTATTCAGCCTTCAAACATTATAAGAAGTGGGGTCAATTTCATCAAAATTTATGGCAATGCCCTATCAAAATATCAAAAATTCTACTCCACAATAACAAAGGGGCTTGTCCTTATATTCTTCATAACTCAGTTAACTGTGTGAAGGTAATATATGAAATATTACCTATGTAGGTATGTTTAACATAAAGGGTCATTTCTACTCCATGGCTTTGAATAATGTTACTTCTGCCACAAATATTAAATTTACTGTCCATTGCACTATTAGATACACATGACTAGAAGTATATACATATTTAAATATAATGAACTGATTGCTTATAAATATAAATTTCTATCTTTGGTTTTGATTTAATAGCCTAAGGTTTACCTAAGTGATTTTATGATTTACTAACACAGCTGGTATTGGGAGGATAGCTAAATTGGTAAAATCCATGTTACACAAGCATGAGAACCTGGTTCAAATCCCCAGAAATTGACAAAAAACTAGACACATAACTTCATGGAGATAAGAGGTGTTAAAGTTACTATTCTATTGCTTTGACAAAAGATCATGACCAACATAACTTGTTAAAGAAAGCATTAAATTGAGCTTATGGTTCCAGAAGGTTAGAGTCCATGACAGTGGATCAAAAGCATGACGGCATGACCAGCTGAGAGCTCAACTCTTGGTCTGCAAGTAGGAAGCAGAGAGAACACACTGGAGATGACAAGAGTCTTCTGAAATCTCAAAGCTCACCCTCAGTGACACACCTCCTTCAACAGAGGCATATCTCCCAATCCTTCACAAACAACTTGGAATATTCAAATATATGAGCCTCTAGGACCATTCTTACTCAAAGAACCACAGGAAGCAAATACAAGGCAATACAATATGCTGAAACTCACTGGTCAGCTAGACAAGCATACCTTGTGGAAATAACAACAAAGAGAATTTATGTTAAACAAAATGGAAGGCAGCAATGTCATCTGACCTCCACACATGATTTGTGACATGTATGTGCCCACATTCACACAGAGAAGTGTACACACAAACACATGTGTATACATACTACACACACGGTGCATACACACTAAGTGAGGGTTACTATTGCTTTAATGAAACCATACCCAAAAGTAGAATGGGGAGAAAAGGGTTTGTTTAGCTTATATTTCTCATCCATCATTAAAGGAGGCAGGACAGGAACCCAAACGGGTTAACCTGCAGGCACAAGCTCACACACATGCACGCATGCACAGACACACACACATGCATACACACACACACACACACATTTTTTAAATGGCATGAGCAACATTTCTAGGGATAATCACTTGACTCAAAAAAAGTTACCTACTCAAATTTACAAAACAATTTACAAAAAATAATCTAAGATTACTAAATTATATCCCACAAGAGATGTTCAGAAAGATTCCACCTGCTCCTTATACCAGTGAATCCAATAGTGAGACTGTATATCTAAATATTTCAGTGTACAGCATGGATATTAGGGAATGAACTGAAAATAGTTACTCTAATCAAGTTGTTATAAAATTATCCATGATGCCATTCCCATGTCTTGAGTAAAGTGATATCCAGAGTAGAATTTCTAGGAAACTACAAATGACCATAATTATTTCATTTATTATGAAAAGAATTTTGTGCATTAATTTTTGTGCATAACCTTCAAATTGCTCAGTGTATTTACTGAACTATTTTACTATGTACTTGTAGAACAGTTGCTAACAAGAAATTTTCTTGACTGCATGGAATTTAAGAATTCAGTGGAGGAAATAAAGTTACATTGGGCACTAACTAAATGTGTTCTACCCTTGGTGCCAACTTGCATTTTTTAAAAATATATTGTTTTGTGTAGTTAGAGTTATCAAAGCAGTGTGTAGCCCAGAAACCTCATTTTTTTTTAACTAGCAAAAACTATATCTAACACACAGCATAGTGCGCAGCTTGGAGACACCTCTGTGTAACATAGTGTAGGTCAAGCCCGCACTCATGCCACGAACCCACCATAGAATAGCTCAAACCCGCAGGGTGCTGCTAACTTGAGAGAGACAACTAGGAAGTTGCTTTTAGTTCCGTTTTAGAATCTTTTTTTTTTCAGGTTTTAGGTGGAAATTCTTGCCCCACGTTGGGTGCCGTTTGTAGCTAGAGTTTTTTCTCTTTGGGTCCTGCCAAGCCCCGGCAGTCCCGTAGCCCACTTATAAAATAAACACACAGATGTTTATATTATTTAAACTGTTCTGCCATTAGCTCAGGCCTCCCATTGTCTAGCTCTTACACTTTTACTCAGCCCAGTTCTGTTAATCTATATGTCTCCACGTGTTCTGTGGCTTTACCTGTTGCTTTTACATGTTGCTCCCTGGACAGAAGGCTGGCGCCTCCTCCAGACTTCTACCTCCCAACCTTTCCTCTCTGTTTGTCCCGCCTATCCTGTACTTCCTGTCTGGCTACTGGCCAATCAGTGTTTTATTCATTTAGAGCATACAGGACATCCCACAGCAGTTGTGGACCCAAACATATTCCACCTCAAGAATAAGGTGTTGAAACATAAAGTGGGGAATAATAACTGGCTTGGAACAAATGAAGATTTTCTAAGGAGACATTTGTGTCTCGCAAGCTGATTATCAGACTGTTGAAACAGTTAATCCCAAGAAATGGGATTTTCCCAGGAGTCTCATGCTAGGAGAAGGAGATGGTCAGTTCCCTGAAAGAGTTCACATAGTTCTAACAACTTCTCAGACTTACAAAATGAGACATAGGCCCATACTATGATGAGTCAATGGTAGGCAAGGTAGACCATACCCTGACTCTAACTGCTGAGATGCTCATATTTTTGGCTCTCTATTTAAACTTTAATCTCACTCCAGGACTCTGAAGATGGACTTGAAGGAGTTGGTGGATCTCTTTCCCTCTTTCCAATGTTGTCATACTAATAAAGCAACTTTTTCTGTTTTCCATTTTTTTTAAAAGTGTTTAGAGGATGTATTAATGAGGATTTTCTAGAGGAACAGAACTGATAGACTATATGTATACATTATATATACATATATGTATGTATATATAAAATACTGGATATATATTCAGTGTGTGTATATGTATGTTTGTACATACACATATACATGTGTGTGAAACATGTGTGTGCATAACAATATATATGATTTATTAGAATGACTTACAGGTTGTAGTCCTGATAATTCAACAATGGCTGTCTACCAGTGCAAATCCCAAGAACTTAGTAGCTGTTAAGTCCAAGGGGCCAGATTTCTCAATTGGTCTTCAGTATATGCTGGAATATGTCTCTGATTCGATTGAAAGAATAAGCATGCCAGCAAAAGCAAGGACGAGCATGCAAAGAACAAAAGCTTTCCTCTTCCATGTCTTTAATGTAGACTACCACCAGATGTGGCCCACATTGAAGGTGGGTCTCCCTGACACAAAAAAAATCTGGTTTAAATATGGGTGTTTCCACTTGAAGTGATTTAATTAGGAAAAATCCCTCACAAGTTTACCCAGCTTCAGGTTTTATTTCATTCTAGATGCTGTCAAGTTGACAACCAAGAATAATCCTCATAATAGAGGAAACAGTTTTTAAGTAATACCACCAAACAATCAACCAAATGCAACATGCACAATTAAAGCATTGATAAAGACAGGCTGAAGGTAGTCTATGAGAGATAATGATACTTCAAAAGAACAAAGAGTAAAGTGACCAAATAAGGAATCATGAAATGATAATAGTCACCCAGAACCAAAATTTGAAAAAAGTACAATTTAAGAAATAAGATTGCATATCCAAACAGCCTTAAATAGTAAAGGGATTTAGGAAAAGTTATTTAAGAATATGAAATCAGCAGGGAAAGTGAGAATTTTCCTTTATTTGTTATCTCCATCTATTCCAGAAATCGCTAATGGCTTCAGTTACCTTATCTAATCTAAGTAATTTATAAAGAATATTATAAAGGCATTAGGTAAAGGCAACATGTAAGTGGAAGTTTTTTTGTGTTCCACAGCTGCTCTCAAATAATCACTCAGAGGCTTGATATTATTTCTAAATGCTGAGTAACAAGCTCAGACTTGTTACTGGCTAACTCTTACACTTAAATTAACTCGTATTTATATCTACTTTTGCCATGTGGCTTGGTACTTTTATTAGCATGTCACATTCACCTTCTGCTCCCTCTATGTCTGGCTGGTGACTCCTGACTCCACACTTCTCCTTCCTATCATCTTTTTTTGGCCACCCCACCTATACTTCCTGCCTGGCTACTGGCCAATCAGCATTTTGTTAAACCAGTTCAAGTAACAAATCTTTACAGTGTAAAGGAGGATTATTCCACAGCATTTCCCCCTTTTTGTCTAATTAAAAAGGAAGGGTTTAATTTCAAAGCAGTAAAATTATATACAACAAAAACAGTTATCAAGTAAGAATTACAGTTACAATATCCAGAATTGTTCCACAGCAGAAATATATACTCAATTGAGTTTGTAATACATACTTCACTTTGCATGAATTTAAAATTTGGATGAGATGTAGCTTTGTTAAAATATTTCTAATTCTGTCCATTGAGAAGACTCACAATCAATATAACAACAAAACTCTCAAAGCTGGGAGTGATCTCTGTGAGTGGAATTGGGGAATGATAAACTCAAATTTAAAAAGTGGCGCTACTCTTTCTGGGGAGAAGAATAATGGTGAATCAAATTAACATCCCAAGCATTGTTGCTTGTATTTTTTTTGTTGTTGTTTATTTGCTTGTTTCTGTTTTTATTGTCATTCTTTTTATAACATAGTATTTTTATATTTTTTAAATATCAGTAAACACTGTTTTTAAGGGTATTAATGGTAAGTAAAACAGAAAATTCAAATCCTTAACCCATCCTGCTTATAAACTGTATCACAGAAAAAAACAAAATAAATATTTAGCTAAAGATTGCATTTCTCTAAAGATCAGAATAAGATAGGCAGCCAGAACTGTAGTCAAAACAGCCTATTACCATGAGAATAGCAGTAACTGCTTTCCAGAATTAATGAATACATTTATATGTGAGACACCACTGTAATATACATATATAGTAGACAATATATATTAGAATATATATATATATATATATATATATATATATAGTATTTAATTCCAACCTTACAAACTGTAACATAGTGAGATTTTATTAAAAAATAGAAAATGTCATTTCAAAAAGGTATCCTATAAAATATCAAATTATTCAATTATTAAATCCAGGTCATCTAGCTCAATTGCTTGATGTTTTAACAATTTTGAATACCTGTGACAGAAACAAATCAAAAAAGTCACAAAAGAATGAAAATCCAATAGCAGCATCCAAGAAAGAAGGCACATCTTAAATGAAGACCTATGAGCATGAATAAAGGTGCCTTATCAGTTAGTACTACATTGCAAACTATTCCATATCTCAGAATCATACAACAGCATTCATTATTTTCTCAGACATTTATAGGGTTCATCTACTTGGTGCTATAAAATGGTAGTGCTGGCTATGACTGCCCGTATGACTTTTCACTGGAATTTCTAGTTGTTTTTTCCTATGTTTTGCTCCCTCTTTTGGTAATGCAAAAGAGTAGTACTACAGAGAGAAGAAAGAATGTTCTACCAGGTACAGTTAAGTGGAAGACCATCACTTCAGGTTCCTCCTGTCACCAGTTACTCAAATAACCAAACTCAATGAGAAAGAATTACATTCCAGCTAAGAGATGAGGAGATGCTGGAAAGTTTAATGGAGACAGAATGATTCAAGAAAGCATGAATATCCAGGACCACTACTGATGCAAACACAACATACATAAATAGCAGGTGATGATGGCCCAGAATAGCTGTCACTAGGGCTATAGCAAAGCAACTGTAGACTTTAGTTAAAAGCCTCATTTAATGATATTTATAAACATGAGATAAAAGGAGATGCCATTCTAATAAAGCTGCGCCCTCTTTGTAATATCCACAGTCCTTTTCTCTGTAATCCCTTGATTACTGCCCTGAAAGGCAGTTTCTTGCATTAGTGAATTCTCCAGAAACCAAGGTATCTCATTAGTCACCGATGCTTTTGACTGTACACTGCTAATTAGCATCTCTGTCCTCCTTTTCCACTAAATGACACTGATAGGAAAAAAAAGACAAATATTTCCCATTCCATGCTGATGATATGCATGGTATCCCCCAATTTAAAGTAAAGCCAGACTCATCTTATGGACTAATTTTGCTGGCCACAGTTTTGATTTGGAAAGGGCATTATGCTACCTCCTTCTAATGACTTAGTTAAGAAGATGCTCTTTGATACATCTCAGGTATGTGCTTATGTGCTGAAGCAGCCAAAGTGATCTGAATTTTCTTTCCCTCTCCTTCCACCTGTCACTGAGGAAGCCAGCTTAAAGAGAATAGCAACAGCTTAAAGCTTATAATGAGAAAAAAAGATATAGGAAAGTGTCATTTTCTGAGAGAAAATAGAAATTTCCTGCACCAGATCCAGGCTTTAAACCTGGAAATCTAAAGCTTCTTTCATGTAAGACATATTTTTATTGTTTTTAATTTTTTTCTTTTACTCATGTGATTTTAGAATAACCAGATGTGAATGGAATTTGAAATTTTTAGAATTTGTGATAATCACTTCAAACTTTGATTTGTCATTTCTAAAGATGTCAGTATATGTATTGCTTGATTCTATAACATTCTTTTATTATGTTATGTGATGATATAAGAGAATATTTCTTCAGCAAAGAGGTTTTCTTAACACAAATTAATCATATTATTGTTTATGAGAATGGAGTAAGTACTAACACATAAATTTAGTTTTAAAATGGCTATTTCAGAATTATCAATATATTAAAAGTCATGGGGGCAGGCTAAGGAAATGGCTCAGTTGTGGAAGTATTATAATCACAGTGCTAAGAAGGCAGAGACAGGAGGATCACTGGGACTCATTGGCCAGCCAGCTCAGCCTGGGACCTATTGGCCAGCCAGCTCAGCCTAACTGGTGAGTTCTAGATCCCAATGAGAGACCTTGTCCAAAAATTGATATGGATGGCTCTTGAAGAATGAGAGCTGAAGCTGGCCTGACCTTTACATGCACATATTCACATGTGCAGGCACACCCATACATAAACATACACATACATGCACACACACACACACACAAGATGTTGAAGAAACTTACGTTTTTATTACTAAGAGAAGGAAGCCATCCCTAAAAGCTACATACTTTATGATTACGGATTTACAATACTCTAGAAGAAAACTAAACAGACTATAATGGAATTTGTAGCTGCCAGGAATTGGGAGAAGAAAAAGGATACATAGGCAAAGCTCAGAAATTTAAGGGAAGTGTTATTACAATGTGGATATACATCATTATACATTTCTTCAAAAGTCTATAATATACTACAAAAATGATCCCTAATGAAAACTACAGGCTCTAGGAAAGGATATATTAATGAGATTCTTTCTGCTACATAGCAATTGCATCACTCTGGAGGCAAAGTTATTGAGGACAAGGGTAGGCTACACGTGTTAGAGGCAAAGATCTATAGTGAAATTGCTGTACTTTCTTCTCACTCATACCATAAAATTAAAATGATTGTAAGACTTAAAGATTTCAAGGTAGTTGCTTAGAAGCCACAGAGAAACATGTGTGACTCAAGAAACACTAAAGTGAGCCGGGCGTTGGTGGCGCACGCCTTTAATCCCAGCACTCGGGAGGCAGAGCCAGGCAGATCTCTGTGAGTTCGAGGCCAGCCTGGGCTACCAAGTGAGCTCCAGGAAAGGCGCAAAGCTACATAGGGAAACCCTGTCTCGAAAAACCTAAAAAAAAAAAAAAAAAAAAAAAAAGAAAAGAAACACTAAAGTGTATAAGAAAGTTATCACCTTTTAAAACCAATGAATTTATTGGGACACAATTTCTTTACACAATGATTTGTGTAAAGGAGCCCAATCCATTTGAAAGCGGTTTTGTTTTTTGTGTTTGTTATTACTTTTGCTTTACTTTAAAAAAATACAAACAGCGTCTTGTGTAGTCTGTACTCAAACTCACTATGTAGCTGAGGCTAGCCTTGAACTCCAGACCCTACTGCTTCTATCTCCTAAGTATTGGGATTACAGGCATGTGCCATCATACAGGCTAAATGCACTTCTATTCATGTATACTTTCTAGGCATTTTAGTATTTCTGACCTTCTAACCCACCTACTAAAGCATAGGTATCTTTTAAGTCTCTTGATCTTCAGCTAGTTCTTGTTTTTCTCCTTGACTTGTAATTTCTCTGTTGAAGAATATAAAGCCAGTATATCAGTATGTCTACAGTGGAGACTTTCTGACTACTCAATCTTGGTACAGGGCAACATGTTCCCTCTATCTTCTACACTACCTGCAAATTAGCCAGATGATCAAGCAACTTCATTGGAATATTTTACAACTTCTTTGGAAAGACTGAGTATAGGCCAAGACTTTAGAGAGCAGTTGACTTGCTTACAATAAAGTTAAAGGCTTTTCCATATGACCCAATAATTCCACTTCTAGGTACATACTGCAAAGAACTGTAAGTCTATGTCCACAGAGATATTTGTTCAAAAATGTGCATAGTGGCATTATTCACAATATCTAAAAAAGTAGAGACAGTCTTAACACCCATTCACTCATGAATAGATAAACAATATGTGGTATATCCACATAACAGAAAGCTATCTGCCAAAAAAAGGTTGTAAGGATACATGATTCAACATGAATAAATAACTTGTAAGTAAAAGAAGCCAGGTGCCAAAAGCCAGACCATTTTATAATATCATTTAATTTAAAAGTCCACTGTAGACATTATTTTAGAGAGTGATTATAAGTTTGGCAGTCAGCGAGACTTCCATTGGAAGGTAGTTGCTTTTCAACAAGTAAAACTTTTCTGGGATGAGATGAAGATGACTAAGAACACGAGAAATATACTAAATACTGCTGAAGTATATACTTTATAAGGGTGGACTTCTCAGTTAATAGACCAGGTATCAACTGAAACATTATAAATGGTATAGGGTTAAGCGCATGATATTCGCTTGTCTCCACATTAGTGTTTTTAGTTTAAGAGCTAAGTCTATTAATTTATTGGAGATTCCAGTAATTGTTCATTTTCATTAATGGGAGTATTTGTAGAAAGACACTTCTCATCTATTTGGACAAGAAGTGATACATTTTCTAATTAAATTAAGGATAACTGATTTTTTTCTCTTTAGTCACTAATAGTTAACAGCTTATCTATCATCTCTCCAAGCAGAACTTATAAACACAAATATACTAATACACAGCTGTGAATCCACGCATGGAGATATGTTTAATAGAGTTGTGTATCTTGAATTATTATCTCTTTTGAGTTCAAATGAACTCAACAAGTAGACTTCTGAATCCACTTGAAATAGACCTGCAAAGGCTTCAGTGGATTTATACACTTCTTCCATAACAAAAGAATCATAATTTCCTCAAGAATTCTTGAATGTTATAGTAAAATAATGTCACTCTAAGCAAAAAACTTGGTTTTATGGAAACTCAGGTTCCCACTGAGAATATATAACTACATATGTATAAGTGTTTCTATGTATAGGTATATAACATTATATAATATATGTATATATCATCATATAATATATGGATACATATATAACATAAATGTATGTAATATTATAATGTTATACATTCTTAGCTGCTATGTATACAGCTAATATACATAACATATATCCAAGTACAAAATTTAAAATATATCTTGAATTTATATAACATTTCAAATTTGACATGGACCTACGGGAATTTACTTGCCTTTTATATGTATTTCCTTGGCAGTCAAAATATACACAATGGTTCACTTGGACAGTGAGAATAGTAAAAATAGAATATCTTATAATTAATTTTAGTTTTTTGCATATTCCATTCAAAGGATTTTTAACATTATGACTGAGCTTCTGTGACCAATCAAATTTCCAAAGAAACAAAATAACACAAAGAATTGCACATCCATTTACGAACCTCCCCCTCACTTAGTGTGATGTCACCATATATACATTGTCTAAGAGTGCAATCATTTCTGAAATGCTTTTCAAAACAACAAAAAAATTCTCCAAAATTCTGATTTACATTGTTTTTTTCATAATACGTATCATGCCCTTAAAGTGTTTTAAGCTAATTTCTCTAAAGCACATTGCACTTACAATCTTTCTATGGAAAAGTGGTTGTGGTGTGTTTTATCATCTGCAAGGAAGTTATCTTGCTTATTATTTTTTCTTATGATAATTTCAGATGCATGGGACCTCAAAATAACTTTCTGTTCAATATTTCATATGACTGTGTGGTCTTGATCCTTTTGAAGGAGGAGCACCTTGGAGTGTGGAGTCTAACTTCACAGAGCTTGCTCTTCTGTTCTGTGTGTGCAGTGTTCAAAGCACAAGACAGCTCATGGCTCTGCTCCTCTGTGGCTTTGATCTAGACCTTTTCTCTCTTTTCCTCTTCTGTCTTTCTTCAGCTCAGTATTGACTCCACTCCTGCTGTTTCTTGTGAGTTTGAGATCCTATCCTAGAAGGAAGAAGTAGAAGGGTAGAATATTATTCCTTAATTTATGTCTAGATATAGATATAGATATAGATATAGATATAGATATAGATATAGATATAGATATACATACCATGTGATATTTGTCCATGAAGACAAATCACAAGGATCAAATCAGTATAATCAGCATATATATCCTCCCAAATATCTATCTCTCAGTTTTATTGGAAATAATTCAAAATCCTTCTAATCACATTGAAATATACAATATTGTTGTCATGTACCATAGAATTCTAGATGTATTCTCATTATGTAACCATAATTTTGTACCTATTAACCTCTTCTTATTCTCCCTCTCCCTCATCCTTCCCAGCATCTGGTAACCACAACTCTATTCTTTCTTTCCATGTAAATTTAAAAGGTCTATAGAGTTTACACACTGTGTTGTGCTTCATTCTTGGTTAATCCTGACTGGATTAGGGAAAAACCTCAGTGTAGGTTATTGTCCGCATGCAGGCAACTTACAAAATCTCTGCACTAAATTCCACTGGTACTCCATCCATCCTTTTCTCACCCATCACGGCCATGCTTCTCTATGGACACAGATAGCTACCCTCATTGGCTCCTCTTCTGGAAAGTTTTGAAATCTCTCTCATTGCTTTTCCTATAAATGCTAATATTGGCATTAGTTTTTTGTTTATTAGAACAGTGTGTGTATATGTGTGTATGCATGTGTATAGGTATGTGTATATGTGTGTGTGCATATGTATATGTGTGTATGTGCTGTGTATGTGTAGGTGTGTGTATAGATGTGTGTATGTATGTATACATGTGTGTATATACGTGTATGTATGTGTGTGTGTATGTGTGTATATGTGTGTGCATGTGTATGTGTGTGTATGTGTTGTATATGTGTGTGTGTATATGTATATATGTATGTGTGCATGTGTGTATTTGTGTATATGTATGTATGTGTTTTGTATGTGTGTATATTTATCACCTCAGAGTTTACTAGTTCTCTCTCTCCCCAGAGCTTTGATTTCAGTTACTAAACAAATGAAAGTTGCTTAGAACGAACTTTAAAATGTGTGCATGCAAAAATGACTACATAGAAGGAAATGAAAAGACTGAACATCCCCAAAGATCTATAGTATGTTTTTTCTAAGAAAATCTTGATGAAAACAGTTGAAATTTTAAATAATTTTTATAAACAATATTTACATTTTGACTAAGTTTAATTTACTACCATACAGCATAACATAATACGTATTTGATATAGTGGACACAGCTAGAAACTGTACAGCACGGCATTAATCACATTTTCTTTGTTGTAGAGAAAAAATTTAGGGCCAGGCAGTGGTGGCACACACCTTTAATTCCAGCACTCGGGAGGCAGAGGCAGGTGGATCTCTGTGAGTTTGAGGCCAGCCTGGTCTACAGAGTGAGTTCCAGTGCAGCCAAGGCTGTTACACAATGACACCCTGTCTCAAAAAACAAAACAAAATTTTTAAAAATGAAATTACAGAAACCTTTGAGAGTCAGCTTTAATGTTGTCTGTACCGTGATATTCAATATTTATCAGATCATCCTCTTCCACACTATAAGCATCTATGGCTCCTTCAGTTCATATGCATGTTTCTTTTCATGTGTTTACTTAGTTGTGTTCCTGTAAAAAACTTTATAGAGTGAAATTTAACTCAGTTTCATATTCTACAAATTTGTTTGTAAACCTTCTGCAAATATGAAAATAATTAAATGAAAAGCTGGCTTACTTCATCGAGTCTTTTCTAAAACTACATGAGTCAAAAACAAAAGAAAGAAAGAAAAATAAAACAGGGAAAAGACAATCAGATATCTGACTTGAAATGAATAATAGATGTGAGGCTTCAGTAAACCTTGATACAATTTAATTATACTTCAGTATAAATTAACAGAAGTAGTGGGTCTGAACATAATTCTATGTTTATGTAATTACAATAATATAAATAAGGGTTAGTATTATTATGCTTCATAAAGTTTTATTACATTTATAGCCAGCTATTGGTGTGACTATTCCTACTATTAAAGAAGTTCCACTATATTTTATGGTTATGCTAAAGTCTTTTTATGACTGCTTTGGTAAATATGCTGTGATGGTTTCAGAAGCACCTGCTAATTCACACCAGAACATTTTACATCCTCAGACTGATTTCATACCTCTGTGGAACTTTACATGAGGAAATTGGCCAATATTAGAACTATCAGAGTTGTCACAGTATGGGAATAGGAGAGCATTTTACATGTCACAAATGTCATCATAAGAAGCAACAGCCGTGCTTGTAGCTGCAATTTAAATAGGATTTTTCTACCCCATTTCCCCATGAAATCTCAATCTGAGCAGGATTTTCCATTTTCTACTGCAGTGTGGAGCCAGGTCAAATGACTTGCTCTGGTGCTGAGTCTCAGTCCAGCACTCTTACATTCACCCTCTTTTGCCTTGTCTAATCAGTGATCCACACACTTGGCCTCTTTTTATGTCTCAAAAATACAAGACCTTTCTTCCAGTTGTTGTGCAAATATTGCCAAGTTGTTCCCATGTAAGGCAGATTCCATAAGAAGAGTTTATACACGGTTATCTCACATTGGCAGGACTGAAGAGTGGGAGCAAAAGCCATTAAAGGGTGAGGATTTGAACAGCAAATGCTTCAGGCTCAGGGATACATTTATGAGACAAGTTAGATGATATTTTCTGGCTCTAGAAACTTCATGCGAATGAATTGTGTAAAGGAAAGAATATTTTTTAGTTTGGTTTCACATGACAGCTAAAAATAGCACAATGCAGGTTGGAGCTGGCCTATGAGCCTCAGGGATCCTCCTGTCTCTGCTCCCAGTACAAGAATATAGGAGCTGACCCCAGTGTCTGGCCTTTCCCTGCCTCGGAAGATGCAAGGTCCAGTTCAGGTGTTTGTACATCAAACTCTTTACCCACTGAGCCATCTCTCCAAAACCATTTTCATCTCTCCAAAACCATTTCATCAATTGTTGATGCTCCAACCCCATTTTTCTTATTAGGACTTTTCAAATTCTCCTGGAACTTACAGAGCCTTCTTTAAATGAAGTTATGCAACAAGATGCTGCAGGAGAAATGTTACTTTATTTTCTTTTTCTGCCTTTCAACCAAGTTCATTTAAGTTCTCAGGACAGCAACAGCCAATTCACTGTTAGCAAGGGTCAGCCCACAGATCCAGCAAAACTGTGTTCCAGAAATAAACATATTACACAACCACCAGGCACTCAGCATGCACATTTCTTTATGTACAAACTCTATGGTGTACACTCTTGATCTGTCCCTAATCATTACCTCTACTCATTAAGTACCAAATATTGTTATTCAGATTTCTCTTGTAATGCCACCTTCTCATCTGGGTCAGAGATACTTGGATAAAAAGCCCTCTTCAGGAATTTTTGTGATGTGCACATTCCTACAAAAAGTGCATCCTAAATATATTGAAAACTAGCAACAGTTAAATGTAGATTTAAACTGCCGAAACTGCTTTATCACTTGAAAGTTTTTCTTAAATTCTTAAGGCAATTCGAACCAGAGGTGAGGCAAACTACTAGTCATTCTGAACTTTAACCCTTTCGCATCAATATTATAAATACTAACTCTCCTGGGAGGCACACAAGAGACCTCCAGAATGATCTGTCCAAGACCATGGTTCATATAAAACCCCAAAGTCAGGTTCTCAGAGATGAGGATCACAAAGAAAAGCAAGCTCAGAGCCATTATCACAGGAGTTATCTGAACACCAAAGGCATTCAGAGATCAACCAAGTATGATATAGTGAAAGAAAACACTTGTGAAGTCAGAGTTTAAATTTCAGTTTTTACACTCTGTAAACTGTGAGAACTGCTCTCTTTTTCCTTACCTGAATTAGCTACTATATTGAAAATTTTTTTCAAAATTTCAAATTAGATTCTCCTAACTTTGATCAAACAAGAAAGATGTGGTGCTGTGGTAGTATTGTGTTCCCCAAAATATCATGTACCTTAATAAACTTATCTGGGGTCAGAGACGGAACAGCCACAATATTAAACAGAGGTTAGGCAGTGGTAGTACACGCCTTTAATCCTAGCATTCCAGAGACAGAAATCCCTCTGGATCTCTGTGAGTTCAAGGCCACATTGGAAACGGCCAGGCATGGTGACCCACACCTTTAATCCCAGGGAGTGGTGGTAGAAAGCAGAAAGGGGAGAGAAAATGGCGACCACGGATTACAGTACCTACAGCCAAGCTGCAGCCCAGCAGGGCTACAGTGCTTACACCGCCCAGCCAACTCAAGGATATGCACAGACCACCCAGGCATATGGGCAACAAAGCTATGGAACCTATGGACAGCCTGCTGATGTCAGCTATACCCAGGCTCAGACCACTGCCACCTACGGGCAGACTGCATATGCGACTTCTTACGGACAGCCTCCCACTGGTTATACCACTCCAACTGCCCCCCAAGCATACAGCCAGCCTGTCCAAGTATATGGCACTGGTGCTTATGACACCACCACTGCTACAGTCACCACAACCCAGGCCTCTTATGCAGCTCAGTCTGCATATGGCACCCAGCCTGCCTACCCAGCCTATGGCCAGCAGCCAGCAGCCACCGCACCTACAAGACCACAGGATGATAACAAGCCCGCTGAGACTAGTCAACCTCAATCTAGCACAGGGGGTTATAACCAGCCCAGCCTAGGATATGGACAGAGTAACTACAGTTATCCCCAGGTACCTGGGAGCTACCCCGTGCAGCCAGTCACTGCACCGCCATCCTATCCTCCTACCAGCTACTCCTCCTCACAACCTACTAGTTACAATCAGAGCAGTTACTCTCAGCAGAACACCTGTGGACAGCCGAGCAGCTATGGACAGCAGAGTAGCTATAGTCAACAAAGCAGCTATGGGCAGCAGCCTCCCACTAGTTACCCCCCTCAGACTGGATCCTACAGCCAGGCTCCAAGTCAATATAACCAACAGAGCAGCAGCTACGGGCAGCAGAGTTCATTCCGACAGGACCACCCCAGTAGCATGGGTGTTTATGGGCAGGAGTCTGGAGGATTTTCCGGACCAGGAGAGAACCGGAGCATGAGTGGCCCTGATAACCGGGGCAGGGGAAGAGGGGGATTTGATCGTGGAGGCATGAGCAGAGGTGGGCGGGGAGGAGGACGCGCTGGAATGGGCAGCGCTGGAGAGCGAGGTGGCTTCAATAAGCCTGGTGGACCCATGGATGAAGGACCAGATCTTGATCTAGGCCTTCCTATAGATCCCGATGAAGACTCTGACAACAGTGCAATTTATGTGCAAGGTTTAAATGACAATGTGACTCTGGATGATCTGGCAGTTCTTTAAGCAGTGTGGGGTTGTCAAGATGAACAAGAGAACTGGGCAACCCATGATCCACATCTACCTGGATAAGGAGACAGGAAAGCCTAAAGGCAACGCCACAGTGTCCTATGAAGACCGCCAACTGCCAAGGCTGCCGTGGAGTGGTTTGATGGAAAAGATTTTCAAGGAAGCAAACTTAAAGTTTCTCTTGCCCGAAAGAAGCCTCGAATGAACAGCATGAGGGGTGGCATGCCACCTTGTGAGGGCAGAGGAATGCCACCACCACTTTGTGGAGGTCCTGGTGGCCCAGGAGGTCCTGGAGGACCCGTGGGGTCAAATGGGAGGCCGTGGAGGAGACAGAGGAGGCTTCCCACCAAGGGGGCCCCGGGGCTCCCGAGGGAACCCCTCTGGAGGAGGAAATGTCCAGCACCGAGCTGTAGACTGGCAGTGTCCCAATCCGGGCTGTGGAAACCAGAACTTCGCCTGGAGAACAGAATGCAACCAGTGTAAGGCCCCTAAGCCCGAGGGCTTCCTCCCGCCACCTTTCCCACCTCCGGGTGGTGATCGTGGCCGAGGCGGCCCTGGTGACATGCGAGGAGGAAGAGGTGGACTTATGGACCGTGGCGGTCCTGGAGGAATGTTCAGAAGTGGCCGAGGTGGAGACAGAGGTGGCTTCTAAGGTGGCCGTGGCATGGACCGTGGTGGCTTTGGTGGAGGAAGACGAGGTGGTCCTGGGGGGCCTCCTGGACCATTGATGGAACAGATGGGAGGAAGAAGAGGCGGACGTGGAGGACCTTGGAAAATGGATAAAGGCGAGCACCGTCAGGAACGTAGAGACCGGCCCTACTAGAGAGACCCGCAGAGCTGCATTGACGACCAGATTTATTTTTTAAACCAGAAAATGTTTTAAATTTATAATTCCATATTTATAATGTTGGCCACAACATTATGATTATTCCTTGTCTGTACTTTAGTATTTTCACCATCTGTGAAGAAACATTAAAACAAGTTAAATGGTAGTGTGCTGAGTTTTTTGTTTGTTTTTTTTTTTTCCCTTTTAAAGATGGTTATTTTAAGACTTAACAATGGGAACCCCTTGTGAGCATGCTCAGTATCATTGTGGAGAACCAAGAGGGCCTCTAATTGTAACAATGTTCATGGTCATGATTTTTTTTTTTAAATAAAATTCCAAATGTTTATAAACTGTCAAAAACAAAACAAAAAAAAAAGAAAGAAAGAAAGCAGAAAGGTATATAAAGCATGAGGACCAGAAACTAGAAGCATTTGGCCTGGAGAAGCATTTGGCCTGGAGAAGCATGTGGCTGGTTAAGCTTTCAGGCTTCTAGCAGCAGTTCAGCTGAGACCCATTCTGGATGAGTACTCAGAGGCCTCCAGTCTGAGGAAACAAGACCAGCCGAGAAGTTGGCCAGGTGAGGTTAGCTGTGGTTTGTTCTGTCTCTCTGACTTTCCAGTGTTCACCCCAATACCTGGCTCAGATTTGTTTTATTAATAAGACTGTTTAAGATTCATGCTACATGGTGCCTTCTACCCAAAGATAGTGTCCTCCCTTTGGCATCCTTCCAAAGAGTCAATAAAGTTCATTATCATTGTTTTCTTTCCATGTAGTTATTTCTTTGAATGTGCCATTTCTTATGTCAACATGGAGAGAGTGCCATGATTTCAGTCTCCCCCACCCTCTTTTTTTTGTTTTTTTTTTTTTGTTTTTTTTGTTTTGTTTTTTTTGTTTGTTTGTTTCAGGATGCCACACTGAAGATCTGTCAAAACCAGTGATCATTTCTTAAAGAAATCAACAAAGCTATCTATCAAATTTGAGTGGCTGGCCATAGGCCTATTGTAGAGAGCTGATGGGAATATTGACCAATAAAAATCTCACTCACAGGTGCTGTGGGATATCTTTCTGTACACTGTGAATATATTTTATTGCCATTGGCTAATAAATAAACTACTTTGGCTTATGGCAAGGCAGCTTAGAGGCAGGCAAGAAATGTAAGGAGAAAAACAGAAAAAAGAAAGGAGAGGTGGGAGAGATGCCAGCCCCCACTGCTGAAGGAGCAACAAGATGTCAGCAGACCAGTAAGCCATGGAACAAGTGGCAAAACATAAATGAATAGAAATGGGTTAAGTTATAAGAGCTAGCTAGCAAGAAGCCTGCCATAGGTCATATAGTTTGTAAATAATATAAGCCTCTGTGCATTTACTTGGGTCCAAGCAGCTACAGGACCACAGGTGAGAGAGATTTGTCTGGACCACAGGAGCTGGACAGAACTAAGAAACCTTCCAGCCACACAAAGGTGTTGTTCATTTTGGCTTCCCAGAGGTTCAAAACTTCTTGAAATGACTTAACTTTTCAAAATCCTGAAATTTAGCTTTAATTATTTTACTTGTTAAATTCTATAGTTTCACTTAACTAATTTCAGCTCCATAGATTTTAAGATAGTATATATTTTAGCTAAGAGGATGAGATTATGTACTTTGTTTATATAGATAATATTTAATATTTTCTGACTTTAAAGACAATGTTATAAAATATAAGCCATAACTTCTTTTAATGTTAGCCTTCATGTTAATATCTGTCACTGCTCACATAAAAATGAAAAACAGTTATGAGATTCTCTTGGCAAGTCCCAACGCTCAGGTGACATCTTCCAGGGCAACATCTGGCTGCTGGCACCTGGCTTCCATCGTTTTAGACAGGATGCTGTGAATTGCTCCTCAGCTTCTGTAGTTTTTGTGTCTGCATATTTAACCAACCAGAGATTTAATATATTTTGGTTTAAAAAAAAGTGTCTATCTACTGCACATGTGGTCACTTTATGCCTTGTCATATGGTCATTTGGTCACTTTATGCCTGTTCCTAAAATAATACAGTATAACAACATATTCATTAACATATACATTCCATTGGGTATCATAAATAACTTAGCAGAAATTTAAAGCATATAAAATAGTATACATGGATACACAAGCATATTATATATGTGGGACTTACTATTCAGTCTTTGATTTTGGTGTCTAGGGAATGGTCCTGGAACCAATTCCATCAAGAGTCTAAACTATACTATTAACCATGTGCTTCCTCCAAAATCACCTGCTAACTACATAGACATTTGTGTTTTCACTGTGCTTTTTCTTTTTTAAATATTATAACCTAAAACCATGCTACCTTACATTCAGTATCCATCCACTTTCTCATCATACTTTTCTTGGGAAATAGATCCTTGCCATCTGTGGAGGGAAAATCAAAATTTAAAGTAATGTATCACTTTAAAAACATTAGATATTAGCAAAGGCTTATTGTTCTGTGGCCAAGGCAGACAGTAGGTCCTTTTAGAATGCCAGAAATAAGGAAGTCTGGGCAGTGATCCATCAAATGAAAAATAAATTCAATTATGGGATAGCAATATCCAATTCATTCTGATGTGATCTATTTGTTTGAAAGCAGAGAAAGGGCCTGGAGAGATGGCTCAGAGGCTAAAAGTAAGTGATGCTGTTACAGAGAACCCAGGTTCAGACTCTAGCACCTACATAGCAGCTCATGGCCATCTGTAACTCCAGTTCCAACGTGGCCCAACACCATCATCTGGCCTCCGTGGGCACTGCACTCATGTGGTACACAGACATGCATGTAGACAAAACACTCTAAACACCCATACTTAAAATTTAGAAAGAAAGAGAAAGCAATGAAGGCACATTTGTTACGAGGTCCAAACAGTGTTTGTGTTAATGCAGAAACATGGATGCATTTTCATGCATTTGCAAGAAAGCTGTAATGCACAAAATCTTTATTATAGACTTCCTACATTGACTAACTAGGAAGTTTAGACTATTTCTCTACTGAAAAGGTTGGCATGGGTGTGGGGAGTGGGAGTGAGTACTGTTCACATGAAATTCCAGCATCCCCAGAAGACTTACAGATACCAAGATTACTCTTCTAATGATCCTAGATTTTATTTTCACTTCAGCGCCTCAAATTATATGCCCCCCAAAAAACCAACAGTGTGGGGAAACCATTAAGTAATGTTGTTGAGAAAGAGATCTTTCTACTAAATAGAAACATAAAGATACTATGAAGTAGAAAGGAATATTTTTAAATATTTGTTAAGACATAATTCACATATCATACAATTTATCCACTTAAAATGTATAACATGAAGGCCTTAATATATTAATAAATTTGTGCTAGCCTATTCTCAAATTTAACATATTCTCATTATTTTAGAGAGATACTTCAGTTCCCTTAGCCATATTCTCTAATCAGCTTACTCTCCCAGCCTTAGCATATCCATAATATGTTTTCTATTCTTAGAAATTTACCAATTCTGGGCATTTCACATGAATGCAACACATAGACTACTATGTCTGGCCTCATTCATTCACTTCAGGGTTTGGAAGTTTCACCCTTGTCCCAGAATGTACCAGGAGGCATTCTTTTTCATAGGGATTTACAATTCTCTTTTAGATATTTCACTTCTTTGAATGCTTCATAGGTGATAATATGTATGCATTTGTGTATTCATATGTACATACACACATTAAGTTTGTTATGTACAAAGAAAGTTTAGCTGATTTAGAAAGCTATGATGTTAAACAACTATCTTGTAAGTACCTTTACATGTGTTATTATATAAAATGGAGACAGAAGAGTTATGTGAATATTTACAGATATTTAAGCCAGAGTTGTGTGGTTTCCAAAGCTAGTTTTACTAGATATAATTCACAAGGCTGTTTTCAAAATAACAACCAGTAAGCCACCAAGTGGAGCTACTATATGCATATATTTATGCTGCAAAAAGTCTTACTTGAGAAAATAGGTTTTGTTTTTTTTTAAATATAAATATTCATCTACAAGTAACAAATATTATTGGGTATAGGGAAGTTCTATGTAAGAATGCATACGTGTGTGTGTGTGTATGTGTATGTTTATCTCTGTGTGTATAGATATCACACACATATATTTGCAAGACAAAAATGAAAATTAGCAGGCACCTCTGCTTTCAATTCTGTATTGTTCCTTGTATTTGTTGAGTAGTGGTGGCTAGATTTCAGCCTGAGAGCAGGAGGGGGCTGTGTTCCTAAGTACTTGTGTGAGCACCATGCCCACTCAATCCCAGGCTGCACCCTCTATGGAGCATCATTCTTTGTGGAACACTTCCGGTGTGTCAAAGTCAGTGTACATCACTTATGCAGACTAGCTTTGATGTGGTCCTGGATTAGAGAGATTTTCAAATTGCTGCTTTGGTTGAAGCTTAGACCACATTTCAGTACTTACTAAAGCCAAGTTTTATTTTACTTAATTCAATGTGCTGCTTCAAAAGTAAACAGAGAGCTGGTAAACCAAGGATCAAATCCATCATGTGTATACAGACAAGTGTTTGCCTTTGCAGAAAGGTTTCCAGAACAGTGTAATAGGGAAATAATATTTGTTTTTCATTGACTAGTGCAGAAACAACTAGATATGTACTTGAGAACTCTTGAAGATTGATACATGCCTCAAAGATTAACTAAGTGGATCATGGTCTTCAAACACTCAAAAGAAAATTGAGGCATAAATCTTTCATGACCTTGGATTAATAAACAGTTCTTTTAATTTTTGTTTGTTTGTTTTGGTAGACACAGTTTCACTATGAAGCTCTAGCTGTCCTGGATCTCACTATGTAGACCAGTCTGGCTAGCCTCAAACTCAGAGATCCATCTGCCTCTACCTCCCAAGTGATAGGATTAAATGTGTGCACCAATACTCCCTGCAAGAGTTCTTTCAGATATGACACCAGAAACAAAAGCAGCAAAAGAGAAAATAGATAAATGTCATAAAAATTGCTGACTGCTATGTTTGTAAAGAAACAAGAAAATGGAAAGACAAGCACTAAAATTGTATACTTGGAGAGACTATATCTGAGAATGTTACAATACTCAGAATAGAAAACTCTTACAATTTAAATTTAATAACTAAAAGACAAATAGCATTAAAATAGGGAAACTATCTTGGTAGACAGTTCTTCATAGAATTTGCAGATAGAGAACAAACAAATGTCATTCACAATATGATTGGACATAAAGTATAAATAATGTAAATCAAATATGTACTGAGGTATCCTTATAACCTTGTGGGATGATTTTAATGAAATAGTAATAATTACCCATATTGGAGAATTAGGACCCTTACTCTTGAAAAGTATTGTTCTGGGGAAAATGCAGAATGATGTAGCTTGTTTTGGAAATAGTTTTTAGTTCCTTAATAATACAGTACAATGCTAGTCTTTATTTATAAACCCAGGGGAGAGATGAAGAAAATAGTCTCCACAAATATTTGTGCCAGCTGTCTCTGTCTACTCTTGTAAGATTCCTGAAAATTGCTTGCATCCATCTTCCATTTCTCAGGTACCATTATATTCCTTCTCAGGTCTTTGATGAGATTGAAGACTAGCAGTTATAGTAACAACTTAGTATATATATATATATATATATATATATATATATATATATATATTCTTAGATAGAACATATTAAGTATTAGATTCAGGTTCTTTAGGATAGGACACCTTCTGGAATGATCTTTGTAACACGCCATTTACCTACGCTCTAGACTTCTCTGGATTTTAGTATGTGTTTCTTGGTTAATATTGTTCGCATTGGTTGTAGTTCCATCTTATCTAGGTCATTAACCCTCTTTACCCCTGGACAATATTTGATAACCATTCCTTTGTATATAGTCTTGTATTAGGTTAGAACCTTCTTATTTAGACAAAAGGGAGAGATGTAGTGGGTAGCCATTCCAACCTTGATCTGGAAGTTCCAACCCCCATTGAGACTTCGGTAACTGTCACGCCTACAAGGCGGGGCCAAGAGAGGACCCTGAAGACCCGAGATCTGGATGCATGGGCTCTCTTGGTGCCTGGACACTGGACGCTGGAGGTAGACTGAGCAGAGTTCTCCAGAGAACACCACCGGACTGCAACACACCTTTCCCAGACCCTGCAACCCACCTGTCCCTTCACTTGTAAGTTACACCACTAAATAAACCTCCCTTTTAACTATGTGGAGTGGCCTTAATAATTTCACCAATATCATTGCTCATAGATGCTTACCTCCCCTTACATGAGAATAATTCAAATATCCAACTGAAGAATGAGGAAAGGAGCTGTGTAGAATGCAAACCATGGAGTAGTATTCTGCCTGTAATGACTTGCTAGTGAATGATGCGACATTCATGGACCTTTAAGCCACTGTGTTAAGTGAAAACAGACAACAAAAAAAGGTTGCATGTTGTAAGATTAAGTTTATGTGAAATACCATAAGTAGGCAAACTCATATTTGCCACAGACTAGTATATAGTGGGAAATGGTGGCTAATACAACAGTTTTATTTTATAGGATAGGTAAAATATTCTGAAATTGGTGTTTATTCATATACTGCTTATGAGTCTATTACAAACCAGAAAGTTGTACACATTCAAGGAAAGGGTAAATTCTAGAATATGTGAGTTGTATCACAAAGTCTTGGGAAAAGATAGAAAGCAAATGATGTTGATAAGAAACTCACATCTCCTATGCCAGACAATGAAGCTTTATCTAATTACCACCCTTCAAAAACGCTTAATATCTTCTGACCATAAATAAAGCCTGACTACACAGACCTTTCAGTGCAGCACAGAAACATTTCTAAAATACCACTATGTTGGATTCTTCAGCCTATATAATAAAACAAGTGGACCTTTAAAGCTGGCAAATAGTCATTGTTTAATAATTTAGTCAAAACAAGCAACTTGAAAAATGTAGAAAACTTTGTGATGAACATTCAGTGTGACAAACTTTCATGGCAAATGCTTAGGTGTAAGTACCCCTGTGTACTTAACATGTATTTGTTATGATGAACAAATGTGTAGTTGGTCTTCAAGATTATAAAGTGAATAACACAGGTCATTTGTCATTTCTGGGT
>CABHPR010151531.1:37454-52856 GCA_902168415.1 Peromyscus melanophrys | reverse complement strand
GAGAGAGAGAGAGAGAGAGAGAGAGAGAGAGAGAGAGAGAGAGACAGTCTTAGTAGCAGAGCTCTGGTGATTATCCTCTTTATTTGCATCAAACTATAGTAGAAGAGTGGATCTTGCCCTGTCCAGAAGAGACCAGGTATCGGGAAACGTCTCTTTACAGCAGGCTACCCCTGTAGAGAAATAGTGTTCTTCTGTACAATACAAGACACTTTTGGAGAAAGCATTAATCCCTTCATCAATCCATGACTTAATTACTCCCTATAATGCCCCATCTCCAGAAGCTTCCACCACCTCCTCACCTCCACACTGGAACCAAACTTGCAGCATAGCAACCTCTAAGAGACAAACCATATCCAAATCACTGGGACACCCACCACAGTCACGGTGCCACCGCAAGCCTCACTGTTACTGATTTTAAGAAGTTTGGACTCATCCTACTGCCTATTCCTTATAGTATATGGCCTTGAAATTGTGATGGCTTATTTGTGAATCCTGATTCAGAAAATCAATATGGATGTGACTTACGAAATAATTTTACAGTGGATGCTGTTGGAGGCAATATTGAGGGGAAAACTGGTGGAAGAACATGCTGGTACCAAGCTGGGATCTGAAGCTCCCCATTTAACATTCCCTGAGCATCCCTTGTTTCATTGCAAAAATAGAAGCTTTGCATTATATTTTTAAATTCTCTGAAAAACAAGTGCCCTTGAAAGTTATATATTTCCTGTTGCTAGTGGATACATCCTCTTGCTCTTGGATTCTGTCAGAATCCATGATTATTTTTTGTCATTAAGCTCAATATCTCAATTTTATAGACCGTGGATGCCTCAGTAGAAATGAACCAGATGGTAATATGATGCTTTCAAAAACAAGCTCTAACTGTAATTCTCAATTTAATCATAGCTAAACTGGGCATCCCCAAGCTCTATTAAATTTAATACGCAGCTCAGGTCACGTCTGTACACACTTCTTTAGATGAATGGGCTAGTTCTTGGTGAAAGGACTTGTATAGCAGTGAGCAAGGCATCTTTCAAACCCTCAGGGGGGTATTGCCCTTTCTTGGGCTTACTGCAGCATTCCTGTATCTTAAATATATATCACTAAAGGAATTAACAAAAATCAAACCATTAGGTCAGCTCAGTGAACACAGTAATTGAACTTTATTGACATACTATTGGTTTACACAAAAAGTTTCAAGTTTTGATTTTCTTTTCACAGCCATGTTTTACTATGTGTCATAGACAGTATTTGGAACGTGTGTTGCATTGCCTAGATGTCATGGTTAATATTAGTATACATAAAAAAGTAAAAGTTAAGTATTTTGAAAACAAGTAGTATTTTAAAAAATTAAACATGGTTTTAAGTAGCTAATGTTATGAGAGTAGAATAAATTATTGTGGCAAGAACCAGGTGTTTTAACACATGATTGAATATGCTCATTTGTTTCATTTGAAAAATTCTATTGAATGTCTATAGCATGTTATGTACAGTCTAAATCAATATGCCCAAATCACATGCAAGTATTTAAATTTTATAATTTGTACACCGCATATAACAGAAAAGACACAAGAATACCTCTAGAAATTATCTTTAATGCTATGCATATGAAGATTTAGAATCAAATATTTTGAGATACTTCATTTATTTTACTGAGCCTTTAACATTCAGTGTGTATTTAAGTTAGAGTGAAACTGAAGTCTCACTGGCCACATTCCCAGCGTGACATAGCCACACTGGCTCAATGACTGGGACAGTGTCTGTCTAAGAAGTGGAAATATAAAAGTACGTAACACAGATGTGGCCACTGTCTTCACGGGATTTATTATCTAGTATACAAAACAAAGGTGCAAGAACATGTAGCATAACTTTAAAAAGTGTCTTAGCCGGGCGTTGGTGGCGCACGCCTTCAATCCCAGCACTCGGGAGGCAGAGGCAGGCGGATCTCTGTGAGTTCGAGGCCAGCCTGGGCTACCAAGTGAGTTCCAGGAAAGGCGCAAAGCTACACAGAGAAACCCTGTCTCCAAAAACCAAAAAAAAAAAAAAAAAATTAATATACATGAATAAGTGCCTTGAATTTAAATACATTTTATTTTACACATGCTTTATATAATATATTTTTCTATGTGGAAAGGTAACTAATTTCTTTTAAGGATATACACTCTAAATGCAAACAGTTTTGTACTCTATTTCCATTCCTTTATCTCTGTAGTTGCTGTTCTTCCCATATCAGAATTATATTTTAAATCTGAAGTTAAGCATGATCCAGGAGTATAATAATCTTTTAAACCAGTTTTATCTTGGTTAAAAATTAAAATCAGCTAATATGAAGAAATGTTATTAAAGAAAATGTCATTGGTTGAAAGGAAGTTGAATATTTTCCATGTGCCCTTTATATTGTTATAATATCTGTAATTTCTTCTGATATCTGTCTGCAAAATCTTCCTAAATAGCACAGTAGATCTTGATTAGTTTTATTGTAGTAGTTTATTTTTAATGAATTCTTATTGTTATGCCTTATTTATATATAGAGGTATTTATGACTATAGTACATTGATTTGAAAATAGCAAGATTAGAATAAAACAAGAAAATTATAATGAGAAAAGTTTATAGATACATGCCTTAATTGATTTCATGTAGCTTCAACTTAATTGACGATGTGCTAAGAATTGCTATTTATTGAGATTTGAAACATGCCAGAAAGCATGGATTGAGTAAAAGTTTAGTGTGCACTCATTTAACTAAATATACATCATTCTCCATGTTCCTCTTAAAATAAAATTACCTTAGAATTTCAGACAAGGTTGTGGAGACTGAAGAGTTGCTCTGAGAGAATCTACTGTACACTGGAAGTAATGAGTAGAGGTTCAGGCTGGGCAAGGAAGCTTTTTTTCATCTGAAAAAGCAACATAAATAAAGCAAGAGAGTGGACATTGGCAAGTTTGTTGGGAGAATAAAGTAAATGGCTTCAGTTGGAGGCAAAGTGGAAATTTAAGAAGCATGAGCTAATGGAATCTTAGAATATCAAACTTGATAAAAAACGTGATATGGTGCCAATACAGTCAGTGTTGGAGAAGTGGCGGGATGAAAATGGCATTGTTGGAAGTTTCATCTAGCAGAGGTGACAGGATTGATTTAAAGACACTGCAGGGAAGTATCAAGGAGGTTGAGTTGAGAGACCAGATCCAATAATAGATTTGGAAGACTTAACAGGACTTCTTAAAATGAGAGACACATTTTTTTTTTTTGACAGAGAGGATGGGAATGAATAAGAGTAGGCTGAGGGAAACAAATGCACTACTAGGCTTGGATTCAGGGATCTTTTTGGGGAGTAGGTAGCTATAAAAGGAAGGAATGGGTGCTCTTCATTGACAAGACCTACAAGGTTGGGATAGGACTGCGAAGGTGTATTCTGTTGAGTTTTCTGTTGTCCAACATAAAATACAGTGCAGTTTCATTTTGTATTTATTATTATTCTTAGAACTCATACCTCAAAGCAAAAGTAAATTGAAAGTTGGTTGAAAAATTACTAAGTGAACTATGGCAATGCTTCCATCTGCTCTCTGAAAGCTACATATTTGGGGTTGAATTATTTAGGAAGTTATGAAACAAAACAGAATTTATGTTTGCTTTATTTTGACATATGGTTTACATTTTGAAAACTTTGCCCTAGGATGGCATTGCATGAAATTATGATGATAAAATTGGGCATTGCCCAAGGAAAATCACAAAATTCAGAACAGTAATAGAGTTTATAAATCATGTAATTACATGAGTCGAAAAACAATAAATTTTTTTTTTGAGTAACTATCAGGTTCCAAGTCTGTTGAGAACATTGGGTATAAAAAATACAAGAAAAAAGAAAGACTATCCTAGTAGATAAGTTTGCTGTCTGGTTGGGAAAATAGTCTTCAAATAAACAAGCACACACACATATACATAAATTTACATATAAATATGTATATACAATTATTAATTATGTAAGTCCTTGTTATTGGTTACACTTTGACCCCTAAACATTCATATATTCAAGTCCTATGCCCTAGTATCTTGGAGCATGATTTTATTAAAAAGTAGACTTTTGATGAATGTGAAGAATTCAGAGAGGTCAGACTAGGGCATGACGGGTCCTTAACTTAAAATGGCTGCTCTTCTTGTGAAAAGGGGACATTTGTACATACCAAGGCAAGTGCCATCAAAGATGAAGGCAGACATCAAGGTGAAGCTAAGGAATGTCTGAGAGTTCGAATAATGTAGCCAAAACTAAATTACCTCTCTATCCTCAGAAGGAATTGACCCCGCTGACCCCTGGACCTCAGACTGCTAACCCATCATAGTTAGACAATGTATTCTGTTGCTTCAGTTCCACAGGTGGTGATACTTTGTCACTGAAACCCTAACAAACTAATATAGTGATAGAAAAGAAAGGTTAGGAGACATATTGGAAGCAAATATGGTAATAAAGGCTTATGTCAAATCCAAAGGGCTGTTACATTAGGCAGAAATCTTTAGATTGAGAACAAAGCAACATAAGAGTTATACAGGATATGAAAAGTAAAGAGTACATACAAATGCCCTGAGCTAAGAATGCACATGGCCTATGTATGGAATGGAAGAAAAAGGTCCATGTTGTTGGTGCATTGCCCATAAAAGGAAGAGTGGTGGAATATGAGGCTGTTAGATCTTGCAAAATAACTTGTCTTTTATCCTAAATGTGGCAAAGAGACATTGCTGGATTTTAAGTGAGTGTCACATAATTCAATTTACATTTGAAATGTGTTGTAACTACCAGGTAGTGAATGGTTTATGAGAAAAATAATTAGAAAATTAGCCATGGGCCAGGTTATGAGACACAAGCTAGATTGAGGAGAGTAGACTCCAGATAAATTGAGCCAATGTTTAATGCTGAGAGATAGAGGAAGTATGTCAAGTTTTATAAAAATAGTCTTAGGTTTCAATATAAACCTTTGAGTGTGAGAAGCTATTTATTAGGAACATGGGAAGAAAAACACTATGGGGAAAATAAAAACAGAGGAATAATAAATGAAGGATTCAGTTTTGGATGGATTAAATAGTACATGCGTGATAATCACACTGTCGGGAAGTTGTTGCTTCAGAGAAAGTTATGAGGTATAAAGGTGGGGCAATGGAAGTCAACCCCATTGTCAGGAGTTATCAACACAGCTTACACTAAAAGGCTCCCTGGCTCCTGCAAGTGCTGATCAATAACTCCATTCTTTGTTTAAGTTCTAAGGGAATGCTTTCTTGAGTTGCACTGACAATAAATTTTCAAGGTCCTGTGAAGCAAACAGGAAGGTACAGACACAGCAGTAACATGGTGTCAAGTGTACAGAACTAAAGTTAAGAGGTTTGGAGTCTACTTTTAGCTTTGCTACTAATTAGCTCAATCATGTCTCAGGATAATGAGTCTGTAGCGTCTGATGAACTCTAAGATACCTATTAGTTTCAAAGTTGGATGACTCTCTAGTATTGAGCTTTTGGGTACATAGTCAAATAACATTCTTTTACAGGGGCACAAGGAGATATGCATGAAGGTCCTTATTAAAACCTTGTATAAAACAGTTTAAAGAAGCTCACATGATTATCATTAGAATGAAAGATAGTATACTGTATTTAAATGATGTGCTACTTAGTTACTTAAAACAGTGAAGTAAATCTATTTGTAGAAACTCCCTACATATCTTTGGCTTTGCTTATCGTCGATTTAGTTATCTGTGATCAAGCTAGGTTCAACAATGTTTGTGGAAATATGTAGAAATGACTCATACCTTTTAAGTTATCATTCTGAATAATTCTGAGGAGACTGACAAAAATTTCTTGCTGTTACCTCAATATCTTTGTACAGTGTATCCACGATGTTTATGCCCCTATAGGGCATGTTGAAAGGGGCTATCATAGGGCTATGATGAGAGAGGGCATGGTAGAAATAGAAGAAAAGAGAGAGAAAGAGAGAGAATCACATTTATGCAATTTTACCATATTATTTTACAATTATTGTTCCACTTTATTGTTGACCTTGTGTGTATTTTGTAAATTATTAATATATCCTAGATATACTGGAAAACCAACAGACACATACAGTTCTGTGCTGGCCACAATTTTAGGCTTCCACTAGGATCTTTGGTCATATCCCTTGAGGATATGACCAATGACTATATATACACACATATCATAAACAGAGGATATTGTATGACAGTAAAGTCACCCTCAAAATGTAGAAAGAAGATTGAGATAACTCATCTTCTATGAATGTACATATGTGTAAAAATTACGGAGGAGGAAGGATGGAGTTTTGGGTAATTACTGGGAAATAGGAGGAAACAGAAAGGGATGATTCACAAGAAAAGCTAGCAGGGAAATGGTCATGAAGGTCCCCGTCTGTAAGAAAGGGGGATTGGGAGTTTAAGGTTAAACTCTCAATTACATTCAATAGTTGCAGACAAGCCTAGGCTGACTAGTGAAGCCATGTGTTAAAAAGAAAAGTCCAATTTTATAAGAAAAGTTAGGCTTGTTCTCTACATAGCAGGAATAGACAAGGTTTATACATCATTCCTTATATGTTTATATTTACATTAATTTTATTTCTCCACACATGAGTTAGAACTTGCATTTTTCACTTTAAATTTTTGAGGCCCAAAAGATTTTCATTTCAACATTATGAATATTTTAATACCACATCATTAATTTCCTAAGGTTGCATGGACATTAACTCTGTTTTCCTTTTTCCGTTTTGAATGTTTCCTTTAACTTTATTTAACCAGCTATAACACGTGTGCTTCAGTTGTGCTGCAAAATCTCACATTCAATATTTATTTCAGATAAGCTCCATTCTAAAGGGGGCACTTAGGATTCCAATAACAAATCTGAGTTCCCTCCGTGTTCAAACCTTCCTTCAGGCCTCAGAGCTGATCAACAGAAGAGATAAAACTTCAAACTCAATTGCAATACTTGAGACCATGCCCTCAGTATGCGATGATTGACATATATGTTGGCATAAATTCCACTTCAACCTTATTTTGAAACTTCCTTATAAAGTGGGACGCTCATTCAGTTAGCATACAGTCTAAATATACTGAACATAGTGTTCATGTACTTTGCATATAAGTGGTGTAAAAATTTCAGAAATACACAGTAAGTAAAGGGAATATCTATCTTTAGCGGATAAGGAGATGGTTTAGTGGGTAACATTCTTGCCTTACAAGCCTGACAACCTGTGTTGGATCCCCAAAACTTGTGCAAAAGCCGGATTCAATAGTTCAAGTGTCTGTAATCCTAGGATACCACTCTTTGGAAGTTGGAGACTGAGACAGCACAATGCTAGAAGCTCGCATAGAAGTGAGACTACCCTGTGCCAAACAAGGTGGAAAACTACTCCAATGTCCTCTGACATCAACATGCATGTCTTGATACGTGTAGGGCATGTGTCCACTACCTTACCCAGAAATAAGCACAAACACACAAACACACACTTTCATGTATACACATATTTGACAACCTTAGGGATTTTATTGTGTTCTAGCCACAGACAAATGACTTTTACTTGATGCCTAGGTTCTGCTTTACCCAAATCTCTTTTACCCATGACAATGTTGTTCCTTTCTATGTATGCTTCATACTGTGTTGTTGTTGCCAATATTAAATGGAAGATTTTGCTATATCCATGAGTGTAGTTTTTCACTACTATAGGATGAAGAATTCATTTGTTGATTTCCTAAAGAAGAAAAGCTTGAAGACAACTTCAAGGAAAGTTCTGCCATGTATTTGACAAAAAGTCCACAACTTAACTTTATTGTCATTAAATATTTACATCATTTTTTTCTTATTTTCTCAAGTCTATTGTTCCCGTTCTTCACCTTAACATTTTTGTGCTATATTTGAAGGATGAGCCAGAAGCATGGAAAGCTGTTGTTTTCAAATTTTATTAATGTTTTCCAACTCATCTCCTTGTTTGCCTGCTGACAGCCTGCCAAAATTACCCTCCAGTGAATTGTAACAAGGTTGGGGTAGCAATCACGGGACCCGAAATGAGTTGCAGATAATTAGTAGATCGGATCTTTGTCACAGCGTATATTTGCTACCCACACATCTCTATTTTTAAGCCCGTGTGTCAGGCAATGCGTGTGCATTGTCTGCTTCAGTGGGAGCCACACACCTTTGCATTGCATATAATGCAGCTGAGTTGAGTGAAAAGTTCCGTTCTTTTATCTTGGAGTGTTGTGACTGGTTAACATATAAGGTCTACGTATCTGACAAATAATTGAAACCACCCTTGGCTTTGAAAGAGCACTAGAAGGAGGAGGAGGAATTTCCTATTTCTCTGCTAAGTGAAGTGACTGAACCATCACAGACTGTTTTCTAATAAATGCAGGAAACAAAAATCTCCTTAGATGATCAAATTCGTTTTCATGCTAATTAGCTCTGACTAATTTGATTGGCAAGCATAGCAGGTCAGGAGATTAGTTTTTGAGTGCTACAAAATAGGAAAGCTTTTTTTGTCAGTGGAGATAGGAAGTGATAAGTTGAGGGAGAAAATAAAAATTTGATTCTAGGATGTTGAAAAGGCTAAGGTTATCTGCTAATAGGCTTTCAAGGGAATCAACCAGAGGTTCATAGGTAGAAAATTATCATCCAGTAATCTGTTCCTTTTTAAAATATTATCTGATGTGGCAGCCTTCACTCATCTGCTTGTCTTACTTAATTTTCCCCTTAATTCTATAGCCCATAGAGAGAATGCATGAGAAGTCAGATAGGAGATTATCCATGTGCTAATGTGTGCTCCAGCATGAAAGAAAATTTAATACGTTTTGTAGCATAAGTCAATGTGTTGGTACACAACTGTAATTGGGAAGAAGCAGATTGAAGTAAAAAAGATCAGAAGTTCAAAGTCACTCTCAGTTATGTAGCGAGTTAGAGGCCAGCCTGGGCTACAGGAAACCTTGTCTCAAGGCAAGAAAAGTCATAGTTTTGATGGCTGGAGTCTCAAATGTAAGAGAGTCATGTAGGAATTGTGCAATGAGTGGACTGAGGCTGTAACTGGAATAAAAAATGACATATTTGAAATAGTCAAGGCATCATCTTAAATTTTAAAATAGTGGGAAGGCTCATGCTTTTTATGACTAAAAGTTTAGCTTGGAGAAAGCATACAAACTTTTTAAAAGGTAGATTCTTTATCAGCGTAATGGGCACAGATTTTTGTTATCTATAACAAGACTGATCTAGGAACAATCCTATGAGGTTTCTAACATGTTCTAAGTGTTTAAGATATTATTGATATCACTTAAACATTTCAACTTGAAGAGAAGACATATTTTAAGTCAGATTTTACATATTGAATATGAATGGGTACCAACTATATTAAACATGAACTTTTCCAAGTTTTGAGAAACTGGCAATAAACAAATTGTACATTCGCTCTTATCCTCATAGACCTTATAATTCACTGAGTCAAAAATTCTATAAAATGTTAACAGGTAATAAACAAAATAAAAAGTGAGAAAGTGGAATTTTTAAAAGTATATTTTTATTTTATGTGTGTGTGTGCGCGTGCACGCACGTGTGTAAGTGTACTTATGTATGCAGCACATGTGTGCAAATGAACACAGAAGATAGAAGAAGGAATTGGATCTCCTGGAACTAGACTTAGGAGAACTTTTCAGCTACCCTATGGGTGCTTGGACTAAACCCAATTTCTGTAAAGAGCAACAAGTACTCTAAACTGCTGAGCCATCTCTTGAGTCAAGAAAGTGACTTAAAAAAAACCCCTGTGTCATATGGAGAATAATTTGAAGGATACCACGATCATGGTCTACACAATGAGTGATAACTAAATTTTGTGCAAGATTACCAGTTTTTACAAAATATTAATTTTAGAAGAATGGTATTTTATTACACAGTTAGAGTCATAGACATCATTTTTCAATATTTTTCAGTAAACAGGCAGTGGTTTAGAAGATAAAATTTCTTCTAACTCCCCAAATTTCTATTTGGAATGCAAATTTTAATTAATTCATCCCATCATTCCATTTTCTGTGACAGGTACAAAAATTATTAACATAGCAAAGTGAACTAAATGTACTTACTTATAGCAATATTATTGTAATATAAATAAGAATATGCAACACATTTTAGAAAGGTGACTATTATCCAAAATAACATCACACACTTGGCTTAGTGGATCTTCATGGCATCCCACACTTGCACAACTACAGCTTTCAGCCCATGACTGAGGAGCAGGAGGTTAAGTTGAAGAGGTACTTTACTGGGTGCTGGGGAATTCCCATTGATCTCATCTTCCAGTGGTTAGAGGGAAGGCCTGAGCCATGTGGCAGCTGCATTGTATGGTAGGAAATGAAGGGCTGTGTTTAGTCATGAGGAGAAATGGGATCGACTGTTATCTCGCATCTGACATAATGAACAGATGAAGAATAAAAAGACATTTTCCTTCAAGCTGGTAATGGATCTCATTGAATCTATTCAGAAAATCTCCTAACCTTCATCAACTACAGGAAAATGTTGCATGCCACATATTCTTTATTGTCAGTTGAAGGGCCCTGTGGGTGTTGTCCTAAGTATAACTGAGCCCAAACTATGGCCAGTCAAACTTGAGTGATCATAAAATTGTTCATAACCTAATTCCTGGTTAGGGAATTAATTTGTGAAGAGAAAAAGGTTTTACGGCAATGAAAATCTATAAAATTTAAATTAAAACAAAAGGATGAAATCATCCTTAGAAAAAGCTCTCAAACAAGTTAATATCAAACAAATCAATAGGCTGTACTATGTATTATTTTATAGGATAATCAGATTTTCTTCAAATGTTAATAATTATCTCACTTAATTCAATTTTTTCTGGTGTTGGATTGCAATGTTTAACATTATTTACTCCTTCAGTGGTGAATACTCTCTCACATGAACATACTAATGCATACCAGCAACAACTGTGAAGTAAATTCAAGCACATAGTTCTTTGAAATAGTAGACATAGTTAGATTAGGTATTTTTGGTTTTTAAGTTTCTAAGGGGTACATAAAACCACCCATTCCTAGTCCTGACATATAGATCCTTTCTGGACTGTGGAAGTTCAATGTTGCACACATAGATATTGGTTTATGTATCTGTAAGCCAGAAATGCCAGTTCTAGAGGCCTCTATTTGCAATTCAAGCACACTTGTTTGTGCATCATTGATGGCGACTCTTCATAGCCAAGTCATCGCAAAAGAGGCTGTGCATCCTGAAAAGCCTAAAACACTTATTACCTGACTCTTTGCACCAAACTGCTGTGGATATTGCTCTGTATGCTGTAAATGTGTTGCTCTGATTTGGTTGATAAATAAAACGCTGATTGGCCAGTAGCCAGGCAGGAAGTATAGTATAGGTGGGACAAGAGAGAGGAGAATTCTGGGAACAGGAAGGCTGAGTCAGAAGACGCTGGCAGCAGCCTCAAGGAGAAAAGCAAGATGTAAAGATACCGGTAAGCCACAAGCCACGTGGCAGCTATAGCATTATAGAAATGGGTTAATTTAAGATGTAAGATCTAGCCTGAGCCATTAGGTCAAATAGTTTTAATTAATATAAGTGCCTCTGTGTTTATTTGAGTCTGAGTGACTGTGGGCCCCAGGCAGGACTGGAGAAAACTCCAGCTACACAAAACGTTTGCTAAAACTATCTTTTACTGTGACCTTGGCTAGAAACTCATGAGGACTCTATAACTACAAAAAAATGCCAACTGTTAGCAATGAACTTCTATGGAAGCTTAAAACATTCCTGACGTTCAGGACATTTACAAGGCTTCATTCTCCAGGACTACATCAGTTTTCAGTGCTGCTTTCCCAAAATTGTATTTTGACACAGTTAAACCCTGACTATAATTAAAAACAGTTTTACTGAGTGATTTCAAAGATGGCATAACCGAAGATCCAATTTCTACCCCTGCCTCATATTTGAAGGGAAACATGTAAAATACTCTTCATTCCAGGAACTTAACCTCTATCAATGGAATTTTAGATCTAAAAATACACAATATTTTGTTTAAGATTTTTTATATTCATATTCTGTTTATATTAAGGACATAAAAATAATTCTAAATGATCAAATATTGATAAGCTCTTATCACCTTTATGGCATAATTGTTATGAGTTATGGGGCATAGTGTATATATGGCAAAATATTTCACTATAGATATGAAGAGGAGAATCATATGTAAAAATACTGTGTTCTTATGCAACAGAACATTTTAGTATATAATTAATATCTATTTTTCATTCTCGGTAACTATTTGACCCTTCATCACTAATACAAGACCACAACAGAAGGTAGATATTTACTATTCCAGGGTGATAATGGCAAGTTCACTTGAAAACAAAAATGTTTAATTCTTCATCCAGCTTAATTTTTGAGATCACAATATAATTGCAACATTTCTGCCTTCCCTTTTCTCCATTCAAACCCTCCCATATATCCTTTCTTACTACCCTTCAAATTCATGCACTCTCTGTTTTTATTATTATCACATGCATATTTGTTTGTAAATATAACATTTACATATAGCATATTCCTAAATATAGCCTGTTCAGCCCATATAATTTTACAGAGTCTTACCACCATGATTGCACAAGCATGAGCTGTACACAGATGACACCAATCAATGGACATGGCAAACTGGACCTGGATGAAGAAAAGCCCATGAGGCCTCAACTCTAAACAAGGATCCATAGGCAACTAAGGAAAGCTTGGAGCAGGAGAGGTGGACCTTCCTCGGAAAGAGCACAATGATTGCTTGTCCAGGCCAAATGGTTAGCTCCAAAAATGTGCATACAAGTAACATTTTATGATGGAGTTTTAAAGTTCACCTATGAAATGATAATGCTAAATAGAAACACTCTTGTTACGTAAGAAATAGACATTGAGCGTGTGTGTGTGTGTGTGTGTGTGTGTGTGTGTGTGTGTGTGTGTGTGTGTGTAGTTATTGACTATTTTTCCTTTGTGGTTAGTTGAATCCAATGTTGCAGATTCTATAGACAGTGAGGCCTGAGTGTAGGTGCTTCATTGAGCAGAGCAGAGAGTGCCTGGCTGTCCTGTTAGGGAAATCACTATGACACTGAGCAGAGTTACCACTCAGACTAGGGTCTGAATGGGGGTTGAATACATGCCTAAGTGTCAACTTAACAACAAGACATCAGACAATTGCACAGGAGAAACTTCCATGTTGATGCCTATGACAAAAACAAACAAACAAACAAAACAACAACAACAACAACAATAACAACAAAACCTCAGAAGTCAGGAAGAGCTATACCCAGACACTGCTGAGACCTCCCACTGACAGCTAACCTGGGTGCAAATTGAAAGCCTCCAATTATGACCTCAAAACATGCAGAGAGAGAGAAAAACAAGAAGAGAAGGCTGACATTGAAATACTGACTGAATTGAAGCACAGATGACTAAATTAGATGAGAATTGCCTCAGTCACCTTAAAATGGAAAACTCTAGTTTACTTTCCACTGCTGGTATGGACATGGAGATTTGTGAACAACCCAGTAATAAAGAAATACATTCACATCTGCACTTTTAAGTGGTGTCATTAAATTTTAAACTGCATATATTTTATAGACATGTTAAAAAGCAAGTATATTTACACAAATGTGAAGGTCAGTAATCTTAGGAGGTGAGATTATGGGTGGCTCCCAGGTTTTCCATTTGTGTGTATTCTCTAAATGTGCTCAAACAAATGTGTGCCAGCTTTGCAACGAGAAGGGAAATTTAGTGTCAGGACAGATGTATTTGTGCCTTTGCTCACTCTGTGCTCACTGGAGCTTGTTAATCTAAAAACCATTCCACCTTCAAGTGTTAATGAGCTAATAAGTCATTTCGAGGTGAACTACTTTCAAAATTGCTGAAGTCACATCTCTAGCTGCATTCTTGTTCTATCTATTGGGAGGGAGGGCCTGACTATCCTTCGCTATAACCTAATATATGAAAACAAGAAAATATATGCTTTATATCTGCACAAATTCTTATAACAGTAAGCCAACAGAAATGCTCTTGTTTTAGTAAATGTACTCTTTAATTCCCTAATTTTTATAAATGAGAAATTGGTGGAACATAGCTTAGTCCTCCATAAAGTCATGCAGAGTTAAAAATTACCTCCATCCACACCCAGACATTTTCCACATGTTAGTACATAGTTTTCAATCTACTTAGTTAAGTGTGACTTGAAAATAGTAAAATACAAGCTAAGCTGTGAACTGTAGATGAGATGCTTGCAGTGAACTGTGGTTACAATAACGCATGAATGTACACACTTCCTTTAATGCAATGCTTACACCTGACTATGATGTTAGGAAAAACATATTGGACATGAAGAATTCCAACTAATGAGAAATTCAGCTTTTGAAATGATTGATTACATAGTGTTATCACATATTCATATGAACAGGCATTCTTGTGAATAAACTCCCATACCCCTCACAAGAATAAGGAAACAGAGAATAAGAATAACAACTTAATTTTGGGTTTTCCTCTTAGGCTTGTGTTAAAGCTTTCTCTTAATATTGTCAGAAAATTATGGTTCATGCTCTGTCTTATTTCTTCTTTGAAAATTCTTGAAAGATACTTTTTCATTCTTATTACACTCTTCTATTAAGTATTGGCTATAAAATGAATGTGGCTCTTTTATTATAATCACATATATAAGATGAAATTAATGATCATTAAAACCATAAACCTGTGGTGGGGTTAAAATTTCAAATCATTAAGAAATGCTACATCTCTTAGAGATGAGAAACATGGTGCATAAAGTAGGCTTTAAGCAGCAAATAGTAAAAATTTGGCTTAACCTGGCTATAATAGTTAATTATATGAGACAACATGTTTCAAATATGGTATAAACAGGTATGTGTTATAACTTTAATCTGTATTAGTCTATGAGGATGTTTTGGATGGGACTGGCACTTGAATATGTTTTGGATGGGATTAGCATTGACTATATATAATATATTATATATTATATGAAATAGAATACCTTCTACATTCTTGTGGAATTCATCCAGTACATTGAAAAGAGTGAATCAAATAGAATAAAAGTTGAAGCATGGAACAATTTACTGTCTGGTTTAAGCTCATTTAGCTGAAAAAAATCAATCAATTTTGCTTTCAGACTCACGTTCACACTGGAATTTATACACCTAACTTTCTCTCTTCTCAGGTCTTCACACTTTGAATGAACCTACATTATCATATCTCTTGATTCTCTAGCCTGAAAGTCTTGGGTCTCATCTTCCATAATAGAATGAGCCAATTCTTTGTAATCAGTGTTTCTGTATCTTGTCCTTGTTTATCTATCTATCTATCTATCTATCTATCTATCTATCTATCTATCTATCTAT
>CABHPR010151531.1:0-37444 GCA_902168415.1 Peromyscus melanophrys | reverse complement strand
TATCTATCTATCTATCTATCTATCTATCTATCTATCTATCTATCTATGTATCATTTATCTCTCCATATCTATCTATCTATTGATCATCTATTATTCACCTATTTAACCTCCCCTCCCCAATTACTTCTATTACTCTAGACAACATTGGTCAATATATTAGCAAAATAAATAATTTGTCATCTCATAAACAAACAAACAACAAAACCCAAATCAAAGTGAAACAAGCAAGTCCTTGACCTACTAAGAACTTCTCAAGGAAATACTGATTTTAGCAACAGCATTTTAGAATCTGGGAGTTTTAAATCCTATTGTTATAGCAACCTGAATTGGTGGAAAGGTTGAAACTCAGTTGAACAGACCTCCTTTATCCACGTTCCCAAGTGAACTGGACAAACCTTCAAACTGGAACATGGAGGAATCAGCAAATTGAGAATCTAAACTAAAGAGTTCTCAAAGGAAGCAGAAGCCACTGAAACCACAAATTCCGACCAATTTCTGAAATCTCAAAATGGATAAGGTGGAGTGAATATATCTGGGAACTTCACTCTCTTTTATTTTAATTAATTTTTTTATTTATTTTATATACCAACCACACTTCCCCCTCCCTCCCCTCCTCCTTCCCCAACCCACCCCCATCTACTCCTCAGAAAGCATAAGGCCTCCCATGGGGAGTCAACAGGGAGGACCAAAGCCCCGCCCTTCCTCCCCCCATCTAGGCTGAGCAAGGCATCTCACCATAGGTAATGGGCTTCAAAAAGCCAGCTCTTGCACCAGGGATAGATCCTGGTCCCACTGCCAAGGGGCCCACAAACAGGCCAGGCTACAAAACTGTCACCAACATGCAGAGGTCCTAGTCCCATGCAGGATCCCCAGCTATCAATCTAGTGTCCCTGAGCTCCCACAAGTTCGGGTCATCTGTCTCTGTGGGTTTCCCCATCATGAACTTTTTTTTTATTAAGAAAATTTTTAATTCATTTTACATACCAATCAAACTGAAAGAAAGAAAAAAAAAGCATGATCTTCCCATCATAATCTTGTTGCCCCTTGCTCCTATAATTCCTCTTCCCTCTTTTAACTGGACTCCCATAGGTTGGCGCTTGGCTGTGGTGCTTGGCTGTGGGTCTCTGCATCTGCTTCCATCAGTTACTGAATGAAGGCTCTATGATGACAGTTAGGGTAGTCACCAATCTGATTACAGGGGAAGGCCAGTTCAGGCACCCTCTCCACTACGGTGAGGGATCTTAACTGGGATAATCCTTGTGGGTTCTGGGGAATTTCCCTAGCATAGAGTTTCTCCCTAGCCCTGTCATGGCTCCCTCTATTGAGATATCTCTTTCATTGTTCTCCCACTCCATCTCTCCCTGAGCTCTGCCATCCTGTTCCCTCATGTTCTCATCACCCATGTCCTTCCCTTTACCTCCCGCCCCCAAGTCCTAGTTTACCCAGAAGACAAACATGGTATGTACTCACTCACAGTTGGACACCAGATGTAAAACAAAGGATAACCAGACCACAATCCACAGCTCCAGAGAAGCTAGGCAACAAGGAGGACCCTAAGAGGGATGCATAGTTTTCCCTGGGAAGGGGAAAAAGATGTGATCTTCTAGAACTTCACTCTCAAGAGGAACCCATAGTTGTAGATTTCACTGTTGGGTGTTCACCAGATTCTCCAGTTGAAAGTGCAGGAAAAGTGGTTCCTCAAGATCTCAAGAGGAAAGGATGAACAACCATTGGTGAACAGACTCACAACCTTGTCCATTATAACATGCTCTCCAGGGGATTTTCATAAAAATACTTATCTCACCTGCATTAATTTCATTTTTCATAATTATAATTTATCAGATACTTGTGATCTGCCTGAATCTTTGATTGATTGAAGAAATACTCAAAACAAAAATAAAACAACAAAATAGAATTTATAACTGGAAGCACAAACCCATAAAATAAGGATTTTTGAGCATAAGATTATAGAATGCTTCCTTTTTCTACAAATTTGCATCACATCAACAGGAATTCAGTGTGATAATGGATGATTACAGCTCAAAGACCTTCAAAGTGCATACTTTCTCTGAGAAAGAGCTCTTGGTCTTCTATAAGTTAGCATCGTATCAACAGGAATTCAGTATGATAATGGAAGATTACAGCTCAGAGATCTTCAAAGTGCATTCTTTCTCTGAGAAAGAGCTCTTGGATGAATCAAAAATCAAAATGGAAGAAAAATGGAAGTGAATGCAAAGACCCATGTCTGCAAAGATGCTGAGAATAAGCAACCTTAAATATGACATTTGTACCACATTTGTAGGGCTCAAAGAATCATGACAGAAGATGGGGAGGAAAGTACAAGATACTAATATAAGGGAAAGGTCTGTGAGATGACATCTTTTAAGCAACACACAGCCATGGGCAATGTAAACGTAAAGCAGTTGTGTTTGTTGGCACTGAGCCTACACAAGATTGGGCAGGCAACAATCAGCTACGAATGGGAAGGGCTGGTGTGGTCACACTACATACTGATAAAATTATTGACAGCTAATGTATTTGGGGAGAGGAACTGGCATAGTATTTACTTTTGTACCCACTGGTGAACCCACTAGACTCTATAATATACGTTCAAACTCAGATTCCCACAGATGTCCCTAGTTAAACTCAGTGGGTCACACATACGCATAATCATGAACACAGGAAAGAGATTTGTAGAGAAGAGGTAGACTGGAAGTGGAGGAGAGAGATAAGAGAAAGCATAGGTACCCCAAGGCATCCCAAGAGATATGAATGGAATTCAATACCTTTGTAGATGACAGTGTCATATCAGCAGGTGAAAAGTTTGGACAGCCCTACCAGACCCTAGATTTATAATGAATGAACATAAAATTTCAGATGAAAGACCAATTTTTCTCATTTATAAACAAACCTCCAAAGTATTATAAGAGGAAAAACATAAAAAGGAATTAGTCATAGCTAAGAAACAAAAGAGAAAGATAATAAAAGATAGCTGGAATTTTTGCCCAGGAATTGAAAACATCTGTGATTTATGTGTGAAGGAACCTAGATGATAAAACGTGTCATGCACTGTCAGAACACGGTCCAAGAATGGAGTCATGTGAGGAGAATTCTGAGTGCTTATGAGAAAACACCAAGAAATCAAGACAAGAGTCTTGTGACCTCAGGTTCTTCAGAAACACAGAATTGTTCTTGGATTATGCTTTTGTGACCCTCCCAGGTATAGCAGATAGGCATGATTTAACTTTAGAGTTTTCATTACAACTGACTATTGTTTTATATATATATATATATATATATATATATATATATATATATATATATATATATGTGTGTGTGTGTGTGTATGTATATATGTATGTATGTATATGCCTCTGAGGAAAAACGTGTTTTTACCATGTACAGCTTCTCCTTGTGATGAACACATCTTGAACTCATGAGAACTTTACTCAGGTGACATTCCTTAACCCTCGGAATATAAATTGTCTGATGCTCTGAATAAAGTTGACTATTGCATAAAACTTTAGTTTGCTTCATTTTTAAGCTCCATTCTCCCAGGTTCTACCACCTTCAGATTGGTGAACAGTGCATAATATCACTTGTTGAATAGTGTGAACAGAAACAGGGAAACTATGAAAAAATAAACAAAAACACCAGAGAAAGTCCCCCCAAAATAACAAAAGCACATAAGGGATGCATGGAAAATACCAATCTGATGACTGGCTTGGCCAAGGAAAGAGTCACAAGACAGACCAATACTACCTTCCCAAGCTGAAATATAAGAAGAAAAATTAATGAAAAACAAATAAATAAGATACAATATTCAATAATTGTTATTTGAAGATTGAATTAGATTCATATGTACCATATATTTGAGAGTTATAACTAAAGTTTTCCGAAGTATAAATGCCATGCTAACAGAGAAGGAAGATAAAGTATAATGACGTTAAATGGTTACTTTAGAGAGGGCAAAAATACTATAAAAATAAATGCACATCTGAGAAAATAGCTCTACACCTATGATTAGACCACACTCCCATTCAGGTTACAAATAATAATATGAATACAACTAAAATGCAAAAAAAATGGTTAGAGTGAAACAACTTGTCAGATGAAAAAAGATTCAGTCAATTTAAAATGCCCATTTTATAGTCAGATTGAACACAAAGGGGATAGAGAGAGATTTACTATTTCACCAGGATTCCTAGGAAAGGGAAATAGATAAGATCTCCTGAGTAAATTAGGAGTGTGTTGGAGGGAGGGGAAAGAGATAAGGGGAGGTGGCAAGATCACATGAGGGTAGGGATGGGTCCAGTTGGGGGAGGGACAGAGAGGGAGAGCAAGAAAGAATTATCTTCATAGAGGGAGCCATTATGGGGTAAGGGAGAAGCCTGGTGCTAGGGAAATTCCAAGGAACCCACAAGGATGAACCCAGCTAAGTCTCCAAGCAATAGTGGAGAGGGTGCCTGAACTGTCCTTCTCTATTAATCAGATTGGCAAATATCATAATTGTCAGCATAGAACCTTCATCCGGTAACTGATGAAAGCAGATGCAGAGATCTACAGCTAATCACGGGGTGGAGCTCCTGGAGTTCAGTCGAAGAGAGAGAGGGAGGAGGGATTGTATGAGCAAATGGGTCAAGATCATGATGGGAAGACCCAGAGACGGCTGACCAGAGGTAGTTGTGGCTCACTGTTTCTGGACAGACAGCTGGGGAGCCTGCATAGGACTGAACTAGGCCCTCTGAATGTGGCTTACAGTTTTGTGGCTTGGGCGGTATGTGAGGCCACTGGCAGTAGGACCAGAATTTATTCCTAGTGCATGAACTGGCCTTTTGGAGCCCATTCCCTAGGGAAGGATACCTTGTTTTGCCTTGATGGTAGGGGCTTGGTCCTGCCTCAACTTGATATGCCAGACTTTATGGACTCTCCATGGGAGGCCTTACCCTCTCTGAGTAGTGGATGGGGGGTGAAGTGGGGGGTGAGCGAGAGAAGGGGAGGGAGGGGAAACTGTGGTTGGTATTTAAAGTGGAAAAAAATAAACCCTTTTAAATGAATAAATAAATAAATAAATAAATAAATAAATAAATAACCTCAGAAGTAGCTTTACTAATTTTTGACAAAATAAACTTCAGACCAAGGAAATTTATCAGCCTCAAAAAGATGCTAAAGTGCAAGTTGTTGAAGAAGATGTAGTTATTCTTAAAATGCATAGCCTTAGCAAGAGCAGCATTGCAGGTAAGACCAGAACTGATAGAATGCTCCAGAAAAGTAGATAAATCCACTATGATAATTTGAAGCTCACCATTTTCCCCCATCAGTAATCGACAGAACAAAAAAAGGCAGAAAATTAGCAGTAAAAGTCAATTTTATCTAATTAACATTTATAGGATAAACTAGTAAACAATAGCACCTTCTGAAACCTGAGTGGGACATTTCCCGATGTGGCTAATATTCAATCCTGCAAACATATTTTGCTAACTTAAGAGAAATTAAGAACTAGTGTATGTTCTCAGATTATCAGTGGAAGTTAAACCACAAAGGAAAACAGAACAATATTTGAAGATATTATAATTTAAATTTAAATCAATCTCTGTAATTAGTATGCACATCTGAGAAAGTATTTCAGTAGAGAATTTAAGAATATTTTTATTTAAACAAAAATACCGCATATATAGAGCACAGAAGAGGGGGGAGCCAGGAAGATCAGAAAGTCATGACCAGCTGTGGATACATAAGAAATTTGAGACCAACTTGATCTATGTGAAAACAATAAAACACATACACACACACACACACAAAAAAAGCATATCAAAATTTGTGAGATGAAACCAAAGCAGTAGTCTGAGGGAACTTTATAGTATAGGTGTTTATTTCTAAGAAGAAGAAATGCTTAAGGACACTACTTTAAGCTTCCAGTTAGAAAGCTAGAGATTTAATTTTCTTGATAAAACAATAATTTGAATAATAAATAAAAGAAATGAAGACATGGAAAACATTTTAAGGCAAGTTAATAAATAAATATTTCCAGTTAGTTTAACTAAGATGAAAATTAAGAATTCACAAATAAGCAATTATAAATTGAAAGAATAGTCACACTAATAATTTTATTGAATTTCAGGCTTTAAGAAAGGCTAGATATTTACATAATTGTAGAGAAATTGTCTAGTGTACATGAGGCCCAAGTCCTAGTTCACGTCACTGAAGAACAAAAGGATAATAAAAGTAGGGATAATTATGATATATGTAATAAATAGTATATGTAAACTAATATGATCACTTAGATTAAATGAGGCAATTCCTTCAAATATGCAAACTACCAAAAGAAATTGGTAATCCAAGCAGTCCCACGTATCCAAAAGGAATTGAATCAATAATGGAGAAAGGACTGATCTAGATGAATTCACTGATACATTATATAAAAATTTAAGGAAGATATAATCCTCTGTGTGTGTGTGTGTGTGTGTGTGTGTGTGTGTGTGTGTGTGTTTCTCTGAAAACAGTAGCAGAGGAAATACATTTTAACTTATTCAGTGAAGCTTATATTACCCTATACTCAAACTAAACAAGTACATTATAAAAAAGGGAAATCAATAATCTGCTATCTTCCATGAACACTGATGCAAATATTCTCAACAAAATCAGTGAAAATACATCTAACAGTGTACATTAATATTTCATTTCCTTTGTCAAGTAGAACTGATCCAAGCTGCCTAAAATTCAGGTTGTGATAAATACTGCTGATTGATTTTACTGAGGTTTTTAAGTGGATTTATAATTGGAAACTATTAATCCTTTATCTGGTACATGTTTTTGAAAATATTTTTCTTCATCTGCATTTTGCCCCTCATTCTTTTACTGTGCCAGATGGCTTTCAATATATTTACTCCATTCTGACTTTTCACTATGCTTACCCCACAGGTTGGAAAGGCAAGCTATGCCCTTCATTCTGGAGCGGGAGATACCTACATACATTTCTTTGAAATTTATCTGAAAAAAACAAATGTTTTAATATACTTGAACTTTCTGAAATAGTGCATAGAATTAATTATATGTATTAGATCTTAAAAGTTGTGAGTAGCAGACAAAAAGATATGAACTTACAAACAATAGGAACAATGTGAAAACATAACAAAGCAAGAAAACTAGATACATCAAGCAGACAAAAATTCTTTCAGAAAACAGAACATTAAAAATAGAATACAAGTACAATTACATGGATCTCATGAAGGCATTTATTAATCAAGGATATTGAGTCCAATACCATTTATAAAATGTAGATAATGTCTATGAATGTCTCAAAAAAGTGCTATGTAAAAATCATACTTGAAGTTGAAATACATCCATCAAATTGAATGCAAAAGGTAGAAAAATATATAACCAGCACATATTAATCAAAAGAAAGCAATTGAAGAAATGTTATTCTCTAAAAAAAATGGTGTTCAAAGCAAATGCTTTCTATGAAGAAAAGAAATATTCCCTATTGATAAAAATAATAGTATGTCAAGGTGCAATGATATTCAATAGCTTTTTTTTTTGTAGGAACACAGTTACAGTATACACAAGAAAACATTTATCAAGATCAAGGAGAAATCAACAAATCACAGTATTAGATGCTTTTCAACCTGTATTACAAACTAGAGAAATGAACTTTGTGCATAGGTTAGTGGTAGAATGATTACCTAACCAGCATAAATCCATGGGTTCAATTTCCAGCACTATAAAAAAGAAACAAACAAGCCAAATAGCAACAATGAAGATAGCAGAGAAATTGATACACAAAAGTTGGAAACTTGAATATATATTGTACAAGCTTCTATTTTTGTATGTGTATTATCTTTATGTGTGCATATATTATATATATATATATGAATGTAGTAAAATTAACATTTTTCTTCAAACATAAATATTCAGAAGTATTCACTGTTCATGAGAGTATAACACAGTTCTGGTTGCTCACTGAGCAAATCCAAGCTCTTCCTTTTATTTCTTGCTTTCTAGCTTAAATGGAGTTTTTTTTTTCAGTTTAAAGAAGTGAAAGGAGCTTGATAAGTTGGAGTCATGGAGTCCACTGTAGAAAGCATTGCATGTGGAGAAGAAAGAGAAACCCAAGTCAGTTATTGAAATCATGACGGAATTAAAAAAAAAAATCTGCTGCTTAAAATTGGAAGACAGTACATGCTTTCATGCTAATAAAATAAAACTAGATGAGGTAACAGTCAAAAGCCAAGGAAAAAATACAAAAAGTAAAACTATTTACCTGTAATGAAACTCTCCACCTTTTACAAGGAACCCAAATGTCCATCATCTTCTTAGAGAGGCAGAACAGTGATATCTCAGGCTCCTTGGAAGTGGTGGGGCTTCTGACAAGAACAGATGCACTTAAATGACATGATGACCTGTGGGACTGGAGAACATCTAGCCTGCTTTTCGTCTGACAAGGAACTTAATTTCCAGATTGTATAAAGACTCAGGAAGGTAAACTTCAAAATTATAATCAATACATAGGCAAAACAATGCACAGACAATTCTCAAAAGATATATACATGGTCAGTGAACACATGAAAAAAATGTGTAACTTTAGTGATTAAGGAAAATTCGAGTCAAAATTTCTGTGTTTCAATCCAGACAGAACAGCTAACAAATGAAAACAGAGCAAAAACTGGAGAAAGAAAGGAATCTTTCTATATTATTGGAAATGTGAACCAGTCCATTGACCATGTATGTGGTTCAGCAAACAAAAGGGCAGCACATGGGATGCACAGCCTAACACTCAGAACTTGTGAGACAAAGTCAGCTTTATCTCTGTGAGTTCCAGGCTAGCCTAGTCCACATAGAAGTTCCAGGCAGCTCAGACTACATAGTAATTGATACCTTGTCTTAAAATTCAGCAACAAGGGCTAGAAAGATGGCTCAGAGGTTAAGAGCACTGGCTGCTCTTCCAGAGGCCATGAGTACAATTCCAGCAACCACATGGTGGCTCACAGTCATCTATAATGAGATCTGGTGCCCTCTTCTGGCATGTATACATAGTAAATAAGTAAATCTTTAAAAAAAGAAAAAAAAATCTAAACACAAATGTTGGGGAGGATGTGGAGAAAGAGGAAGCCTTATTTTTGCCGGGCGTTGGTGGCGCACGCCTTTAATCCCAGCACTCGGGATTAAAGTTCGAGGCCAGCCTGGGCTACCAAGTGAGCTCCAGGAAAGGCACAAAGCTACACAGAGAAACCCTGTCTCGAAAAACAAAACAACAACAAAAAAAAAATTCAGCAACAAAATGACAAACCCCAAACAAACAAAAGTAAGATCCATTTTAAGTTTCAGTAAGAGCTTCCATGATCTAGTTATACCATTAATCCTGGGTATATAACCAAAGGAATCTAAGATAGCATACAAGAGAGACACCTGCACATCCTTGCTTATTGCCACACTACAATAGAAGTGATGCATTGAGGCCAAATGTCTAATCTTTGTGAAATTCATAGGTAAATGAATGGAGCTGAAAACAATTATTTTGAATGAGATAACCTAGACCCAGGAAGATAAGTTGTATGGTTTCTCTCATTTATTAATAGTAACTTTGAATCTTCGACAAGTATTTTCATTTGGAATACCCATAAAGGTCAAGAAATTATCAAAGGGCCATGGGGGTGGTGCTGTGGGATGTCCTGTATGTTGTGAATAAATAAAACGCTGATTGTTCTGTAGCCAGGCAGGAAGTATGGGATAGGCGGGACAAGCAGAGAAGAGAGGCTGAGAGGTGGAAGTCTGGAGGAGACACCAGCCTGTCATCTAGGGAGCATCATGTAAAGGCAGCAGGTAAAGCCCCAGAACACGTGGCGACATACAGATTAACAGAAATGGGCTGAGTATAAGAGTAAGAGCTAGACAATGGTAGGCCAGAGCTAATGGCCGAGCAGTTTAAATAATATAAGCGTCTGTATGTTTATTTTATAAGTGGGCTACGGGACTGCTGAGACTTGGCGGGACCCAGGGAGAAAAACTCTAGCTACAGGGTGGGGCTTTTGAGGGAGGACAGCTAGAAAACAGTTGTATAAAAGTTTAAAGGGGATTGACTGAACAGGAAGGGTTAAATTGGAATGGGGAATAGGAGGACAGGATAGAGGAAATAATATGTGGACTGATATGTGACTATTAAAAACCTTTGAAAAAGTCACAACGAAAGCTAGCTACTATTACAGAAGTGTCTGTAAATATGTGTGCATATACATGTGCACATATGTGTGTGTACATGTATAAAAGTAGTTAAAATGTAGTTAGCATATAACAGGACTACGGTGCCAATAGTAGGCAAGGCACCATGTAATAATGAGTGGAAGACACGGAGCTAGGCATGGGTTTTCTCTTTTGGAGCTGTGAGCCAGTGAGGTGCCATAGACTCCGAGACATAAGAGGCTGTTGACTATGCTATTGATTATCTGAAATGCTAACTCTTGAGGTTGGCAGCTAGAATCTTCCACTGGATTACTTTTGTGCGAGATGAGGAGAAACACAAGGGAGTAGAGGGAGGAAAGAAGGGGGGAAGGATGGATGACAAAGGAGGAGGGGCAGGTGGGAGGGAGAAAGTGGTGGAGAAGGAGATCAATGCAATTGATAGTGGAATTATCTACAACAGTTCCCCCTGATTAAGTTCTGATTGTTGAAATCTCAGGCAGGGCACTCTACAGAAGCAGCCTAACAAAGCCGGCATAAGCCATCTCAATGAAGCATCACATCGATGGGACTGACTTACATTTTGCTTTATGTCATCTGCTTATCTCTAATTGCCCCCCCCACCCCCCGCTCCTTTTCTGGTGACAGAAAAGCTTTGACTCTTGCAATTTGAAATAGATAAAGTTTAAGGAACAGACAAGACTCACCTTTTGCATTGGACCAGTTGGTGTGAGAATGGTCCCAGAGCTACAGTTAGACTTCTCTCGAAGTCTTTCAGGATGGACGATGAGGTAGGAGGTGCAGAAGGAAAAGAGAAAGGTGATAGCACTAGAAAGGGAATTGGAATTGAAAGTCAACTGAGACACAAAGAGTCGACTAAAGAGTCACTGCCGTTGCTGCAGTCTGAGAGACTCTAGATGGCATCCAGCACCCAGAGAAGGGCACTTGGATCACACAAATGAGAGGAGTGAGCGTGACCATAAGGGTGAAGATGCCCCAGAAGACATTAGAAGATTTCCTGGAGATATTTTGGATCATAAGTACAATTAATACATGTTAATAAAAATTAAAAAAACCAGTACTGCAAAAAAATATGTAAATGATAAAAACTGAATGATTGATTCAAATGTAGAAAGGAATGTAAAAACCCATGAAAGCATGAAAGCGCATTCATTCTGGTAAACCACACTCTGCTGTATTTTGTAAGTATTTAAGTATTTGCTGTCTCTGTAAGTATTTTGCAAAGAAAGAAAACCTGTGAGTTCTCAATATAATTCTAAGTCACACTGGGCAAAGTACTATTTACTATTTCTTTCCCTATGCATTTGAAGAGAATTTGAAGCGAATCTTTAAGGACTGGAAGAGGGGACATTAAAGATCATGGGAGAGTTAGTTGTTCCCATTAAATTGTTGAAGATATTTCTGTAAATAAATTTCTAAACAGTCTTATTAAATAAAAAACATGGAGCCAGATATGTGGGTGAAAGCCTGGGAGAGATCAGGGAAACAGGGAAAGCCACAGCTAACCTTACCTCACCAACTCTGCAGCTTCCAAATGCAGTGACTTCCTGTCTACCCACATCTATATGCCTTGCTGTTCTGCCGTCTGATTTGCTTTCTCTGCCCAGCTACATCACTTCCTCTTCATTCCCAGCTCTGACACTTCCTGTCTTTGTGTACAGACCTCCAGACCTCCATGGTAAACTAGTGTTGGAATTAAAGGCATGTGCCACCACATCTGGCTCTGTTTCCAGTGTGGCCTTGAATGCATAGAGATCCTGCCTACCAAGTCATAGTATTAAAGGTGTGCGCTAACATTGTATGACTTCTGTGTTGTGGCTGGCTTTTTCCTCTGATCTCCAGGAAAGCCTTATTTATTAAAGCACAAATAAAATATTACCACATTTCAGCACAAATAAAGTATCACCACATACTTCTGTGACTTCACTTTGTAGGAGCCTTCATAAGACCACACACCACTTTGCAAAACTACACTGTGTGAAATAAAGCCACCTAAGTTCTTCATGAAGTAAAGATGATTCTATCTAATGCTCTTGGAGAATAAACATGTCAGAAAATCTGGGTTGAGTATGTTTAACTCAGGGGAGCTCATTTAGCACAGGGTAAGATGAGGATTCGAGAGGCACATCCCTGAAGTCCAGAGTACCTGCTGTGCTTGGCAGAGACACTGCTCACATCACATGCCTAAAAGGATTCTCTTCATGACTTGATCATGAAAATCAAGTTCACAAGGCACAGGAGACAACTTTCTGAACAGAACACTGACAGGCACTAAGATCGACAATTAATAAATGGGGCTTCATGAAACTGAAAAGCTTATGTAATGTGAAGGACACCATCAATCAGACAAAGTGGCAGCCCAAAGAATGGGGAAAGATCTTCACCAGCCCCACATCTGACAGAGGGCTGATATCCAAAAAATATAAAGAGCTTACCAAATTAGATATCAAAATGACAAATATTTGATCTTAAAAATGGGGAATAGGTCTAAATGGTGAATTCTCAGTAGAGGAAATTCAAATTAAAACGAAGCACTTACAGAAATGTTCAACATCTTTAGCCATCATGGAAATGCAAATCAAAATGACTTTGAGATTCTATTTCTCACCTGTCAAAATGGCAAAGGTCAATAACACAAGTAACAGCTCATGCTGGCAAGAATATGGGGCAAATGATCACTCCTCCATTGCTGGTGGGAGTATAAACTTGTACAGCCACGTTGGAAATCAGTGTGACTGTTCCTCAGAAAACTGGGAATCAATCTCCCTCAAGACCCAGCTATGCGATTCATGGGCACTCCATCCTACCATAAGGACACTCAATTATCCATGGTTACTATGACTTTATTCATAACAGCAAGAAACTAAAAGCAACCTCAATGTCTCTCAATGGAAGAATGGATTAAGAAAATGTGGTACATTTACACAATGAAGTATTACTCAGCTGTTAAAGAACTAACATCATGAAATTTCAGACACATCGATAGAACTAGAGAAAAAGTCGCCATGAATGAGGGAACCAAGACCCAGAAGGATAACTATGGTATGTATTCACTTATTAGTGGATATTAGCTGTTAAGTAAATGATAACTAAGCCATAATCCATAGACCCAGTGAGGTTAGGTAAAGTGGAAGGATCTACAGGGATGCACAGATCTTCCTGGGAAAGGGAAATAGAATAGACTTTACAGGCAGACTGGGGTCAGGTGAGGAGGGTGGAGGGACAAAGTTCAGGGAGTGACATCTGGAGTTGTGGGGCTTTGGGAGTGGTTTGGAAACCTAGCACAGTAGCAACTTCTTGAATCTATATAAGTAAGAACTCTCTGTAATGCTATGAAGTCTCAACTGGCCATCTCTAGTCACCACACGAGGCTTCCAACAGCAGGTCTGAATTGCATTCAATTGAGTTGTTGTCCAAGGGGTTCCATGGCCAAACAACCCAGGCTGATGCCAAGACGAAAGGTTGCTCTCCTCAAACGGACAGTAGGGCCTCAATGCTGAGTACAACATCCACACAACTCATTGAACATGGAAAAGTTAAACTTTTTTTTTACATGGAGCCTTTAACCCTACATTTCAGTCTCTTTGATGTGGGAAGGTATACTACAGTCTACTGAAAAAGAAATGTGGACAGCAGCCCAGCCATAAAACCTTTGACGTACAATCTGTCCTGCCTGCAAAAAGTTCTAGTGCAATGGTGGCACAGAGTTTAGGGGAGTAGCCAATCAATGTCTGGTTTGACTTAAGTCCCACTCCATGAGAAATAACCTAATTGACACTGTGTGGGTAACTAAAAACCAGAGACTAGATAACCCAGAGACCTAGGTAAAACCAAGCAAGACTGGACTAAAAAAAGAAGGATCAATAAAATGACTAATGATATTCTGCTATACTCATAGATCAGTACCTTATTTGGTCATTGTTAGAGAGACTTCCTTTGGCAGCAGATAGGAACAAATGCAGAGACCCACAGCCAGACTTTATGTAGAGAGAGTCTAAATGGGAGAGCTCCTTCAAATCCCTTCCCTCAGAGTTCAGGTGATTCCACGGAAGAGGAAGCAGAAAGATTGTAAGAGCCAGCAGGTATAGGGACACTAGGAGAACATGGTGGCCCTCTGAATAAACCAAGCAAGGTGCATATGAGCTCACAGAGACTGAAGTAACAAGCACAGAGCCTATGGGTGTCTGTAAGAGGTCCTCTGTTTATATATTATAACTATTAGCTTCGTATTTTTATGGGATTCCTTACTGTGAGACCAAGTGAATCTCTGACTCTTATGCCTGCTCTTGGGACTCTTTTCCTTCCATTGGGTTGCCATGTCCAACTTCAATATGATAGTTTTTGCTTCATCTTAGTAAATTTTATTCTGTCATGTTTGATTGTTATCTTTTACAAATACATTCTTTTCTCATGAGGGATAGAAAAGGAGTGGATCTCAGGGGACAGGAGGTGGGGAGGAACTGGGAGAAGAAGAAAAAGAGGGGAAACTATAATCAAGTTATATTGTATGAGAAAAAAATCTATTTTCAATTAAAAAGAAGAAAAATCAAGATACTTTATAGATTAAACCTAACTGTAATAAGTAAGTAGATACTCAGGTATCTATTTTATTGAACTCTACATAAGACCATTTTTTAATTCATAACGATAATAATGGCACCATTTGGAGTAAAACAACAACAAAATTAAGTAAAATTAAACGATTTTGGAAACATCCATTGCACCAAAGAGTTTTATTTATCTGGTGAAACTAAAGTAAATTCAAATATGACTTAAATTTTTTTCTAGAAGTCAAAAATAACATATAACTCTGAACTTTCAAACAAAAACCTTAAATCACGACTTCAGATTATCTAAACATTGGTGATTAGCATAGGGAAATAATTTTATTTGGTTTGTATCTATTTTCATTTTTCTTCTTTTAGTTATATCTATTATAAATAAGAAGCCATTTTTTTAGTATGTTGAATTTGGAGATCAATATTTTTCAAATCATTCACACATACATTTTGAGTAAATATTACGCTATATTTGTTAACATTTTTGATATGTTTACAGATTGTGTTGTCCAATGAATGCTATTCCTGAAATTATATTTAAATCTGTAAATATTTTATTTATAAGAATTTCACCTGTATTATTTTCTTCCTGTCTTTGAAATGAAAGAACTGTCTTTGAGATCAAACTTCATTTCAAGTAGGTTCTCACTTTCAAGATTTCTCACTGTTTAATTTAAAATAAGGGACTTTAAAGTTTATAGTATATTACCTTCCCTATTACTCTTATACAATCATGTTATCCAATTAAAGTTGTACTTAAAGAAAGAGAAAGCACAAGAAATTATATGAGGAGCGAGAGAAAGACAGGAGGATAAGGTCAGGGAGAGCAGGACAGACAGTGAGGAGATTATATATTCCATAAAGTTTGGTTATTATGTTAGTAAAATATAAGAGTTTAAGAATAAACACAAATTTTTAAACCATGTTTACAATAGCACTTGTAATATTGCCATAAATTGAGTGGTCTTCTGTTTAAAATACCTATGCTATTTATAAAACTCTATATTTTAACTCTTAAAGAAATGCCTAGGCTAGAAGAACAAATCAATTATAGTTACAGTTTTGTTTTGAGTATAAGACAATTTTGTGTGGAAATGTATTCATTTAGAAGAGCTGCTCCATCCCAGTGAAAACCTACTATATACAGTACACATTGATACGCAGAAACATTAGAACCCTTGCCTATTCAATTGTGAATTTTCATCCTAGACTTGTTAAAACAGTCACTGTGTTTTGAACTGTGTTATTTAGTGCAGTTTTTGCTCTCTAGTTTTTGTGTCCTTATATCACTATGGGCTGGAGAGGAGCGAGTACATGTCAGTAAACATTTTGTCAATGGTTCATGTTCATAAAGATATTTATGAGAATTGGGAATTTTGAACTTAACTTTTGAGCTTGTCCTCTCATTTTTTTCAATCTCGTTGCTGCCAGACCTCATTAAAACTCATTACATTCTATTCCAACATGAAAATGAAAGCTCAAAAAGTAGCAAAGATTTATGCCAGCTAATAAATGAAAAGGAAATTGTAACAGTAGGGTTCAACATTTTCTACATGATGTGTACAAAGGTTCTATTCGTACGTGATTGACTGTGTATACTTCATGTACTACTGTGGACTAAATTATCGCCTCTCCCCATGAGCAGCTGTGGCCCTGACAGTGTCAGGCACTCTGCAGGCCAGCACTTCTCCACCAGCACCTCACACTAGAAGGTGTATATATTGTCTTCATGCTCAGGTCCTAACTTAGTCCATTTTACCAACCTTTTGTACTCAGTTACAACGCAGTTTTTCATTTTATTTTATTTTATTTGTGCCTAGAAAGGAGTGAGCAAAGGCACCTGATCTTACTCTCTTTCTTCAGATATAATAACATATTAACATGAGACAACTTACCAAAGCAATATGTCGTTAAAAGTAATGGATTTATAACGATAAAGAACAAGAGGGTTGGTGAAATATAACAGGACACATGATTTAAAATGAAGATTACAGAATATTGTGATGAAGTGTTCTTAAAAATATGTAAGATATTTTCCCAAATGGAAGAAGTAGTATTGAAATAAAACACTAAGAATGATAGAAAGGTATTTCTTGAAGAAAATACTACATTGCACAATGAGGATCTGCCATGTATCTCCATATATCACAGTGTACAACTTCAAAATAAATTTTAAAGGCTGTAACAATAATAATAAAATAGTCAGGAACACTGCAAAAAATGAAAGTTCCTTCCCAAGCTTTAAAAACTAGCTTGAAGTGGGTTTAGGAGATATCTCAGCATGTAATAGCCCTTGCCATGAAAACCTGACCACTTCAGTTTGATGTAGTAAGCATCTGTAATCCAAGCATTTCTGTGGTAAGATGGAAGGTAGAGACAGGAGACTTGTCTGGAAGGTTTCAGGCCACCTGGCCTGGAGTATGCAGTGCAGCCACAGAAAAAACAAGAGAGACTCTGCTCTAACAGGTTGCAAAGAGATAACTGACTCTCAAAAATAGTGCTGTGACCTATACACACACACACACACAGAGACATGTGAACACACACACACACACACACACACACACACACCACTCCCCCATGCACATGCCTAGACTCACACATAGATACAAACATGCATACATATAAAAATACCTTTTTTTTAAAAAGAAGAAACTAAGTTCACAGATGTTGTAGATATACAATAATACAAGGACAGTGATAAAGCCTGAAACAGTCATTAACTATTAAGATACTGGATGTACTAATAATTTTTAATGGTAGATCCTGTTTTAGATATTAAGAAAAGCAGGATATATGGAATTATATACATTAACAACTACATATGAGTATTTATCAAATAAATATTAATAATTTGAAGAAAATAGCAAATTACTTTGGTGATTTGATTAGAGATTTGGTGATTGGTTTTAAAAATTCTTCTCTGTTTTTCAATTCATTGGTACAAAGCATATCACACTCATAAACATTAGGTTGTCATTTTACTTTTAAATGTAAAGGATCACACAGTTTGCTATTTTGATAAACATAAACATTAGAGAGAAGATAAACAACTCCTTTTTTTTCTGTGTTACATATTGGTTGTAAAAATGGATCTATTTTTCCACATTTCTATGAACATTCTTCAAGATCTCTTGGAAGATCTTCCCACTAAGAGGTCCTGTCTCATCACTTTAACTGTATGTCTTGGCCAACAAGAAGGATAGAATATCATTCACAAACCTATGGTTAAAGAAGCCTTGAATGTTTCTGTTCCTTTGCCTTCAACTAAGATTTGGCTTTATCATAGAGTGTGCCTGAGCTTGGAAGGGAGCGATAGTCTCATGGAGAATGAGAGTTAATCATCAACTAATCTCACAGATGATGTGGGGGACCCGCCCCCACCTTTATCCCTAGGGTACTCTTCAGGAGTGAGAGATAAGAGATTTAGATAGAAATATAGAGGAAAGAGAGGCAGATAAAATACACAGGATAACTTCGGGAGGGCCTGGATCCTAATCCACTGGCCCCTTCTGTCTCTTCTAAATGGCTTCGTAAAGGAATACCACAAGGTGGAGCAAAAGACCTCCCCCACACAGCCAAGGGCAGACAATTCCTAACACCTGGTAACTATACACATGTTCAGTTCATCCCCTTATTCAGCCCTGCTGGGTAAAGCAAGCTCAGATCTCACTAGGAAATCTCTGTGGGCTCCCATAACAAGAGAGAGTTGTCAATGTCATACTAACTAAATACTTGACCCACAGCTCACACCAGGTATAACAGAGCCTAGTCTAGACAACTGGAACCATCCAATCTCTCCAAAGTATTGTGAACAATCACAAACTTTCATTATGCTAAGCCATGGAGTCTGAGGTGACAGCAGATCCCTGAGACAAATTTATGCTTGACAGATGATGCTATGATTGTATATGTTTAATAGAAACTTGAATTTTGTGGCTCTGACTTTGTGACTTTTGGAAATGTTTCAAACTGTTAGCCAGGACTAGAAGCTCAGTAAAGGAAGTATAATTGGGAGCTGGAAAAAAAATGATGATGTACATAATGTTCTCACAAAATAATTGACCAAATCATTGTCTGTAGTAACTTGGAAGATGGAAAGGGTATCTAATGAACTTTTGGATTGGCCTAAGGAGATCTCTAGGCAGAATGTTGAGAGAGTCAGCTGGATTTTCCTAATTGTGTAGAGTGTGGCAAGAAAGTGATGAATTAATGAAAAGCTGTCCAGTTCTCAAGCAGAATTTGAAGGGTATATGGGACTTAACGGAATGAAAACTAAAACAGCCACCATTTTTAGTCCCTCAAGTCAAAATAAGATTGTCAAAATCAAATCTAGCCCCAGAGCATGAATGAAATGGTTGATGGGGCATTATACCTTTTGTAAACTTCTGGAAAAATTAAGCAGTTTGTCTCACTCTCTATGGCCAACAAAATTGATTCTAGCAGTAAGAGGTATCTTCCATGGAGGTCCAATATGTCATAAATGAGTATGATTTAAAAGAATATGTGGAACAGTCTGGATATAAATCAAATGTATGGGAAGTCCACAAAGGTCTACAAGGGATTATATAGACAAAAATACCACATTTTGGACCCCAGAGGGATTGGGATTATGTAAAATACAGAAGGCTTCAGGATTCTGTCCACACATGAATGAAATGTTTGCTAAGGGAAATGTTCACAGGATGTATCTTTGTTGATCTCTTCAAAATGGAGCAGGAGTGGTGGAGAAGGAAAGATGTGTGAAGGTGGAAATATAGAAAACACTGGAATAGAAAGCTCAACGTAGAAAGTAGAATGTAGGCCAAGGCTGGGCACATTCTGTTCTTTCCAAAGCAAGTCACCTAGTAATTCATGTCCAGATGGTCCTCAGAATTCTTAAGACAGAGAGAATTATGTGTGCTTCATATTCTGATCCTTTTAGAATGAAAGTCCATTTAATGCCATTTTCCTACATTTGTCTCACCATGATAACCCTGGGCAGTAGTGGCAGGTTACACGTACCTTGTCTTAGTTCCTAAGTCTCTTAACCAAAGAGTGTTGTCTCTAAAGGCCTTTATATAAATTTCTGGATCACAAGGTAGTGGGCTTTGAGGGTAATACAATATCCAGGTGAGATTTAGATAACTAGCAGGGCACAGCTGTGAAATATATGTGGGGTCTGTCTGACTCTGGAATCTGAAGGAGGAATGTGAGTGTATTTACTATAAACAAGTGTGTGTGTGTGTGTGTGTGTGTGTGTGTGTGTGTGTGTGTGTCGTAACTTGACACATGCCTAGATGTACCTGGGAAGAGATAATCACAACTGAGGAATTCCCTCTGTTAGACTGGCCTGAAGACAAGTTTGTGGGTGGGTTTCTTAATTAATGTTTAATGTGGGAGGATCTAGCCCACTGGGGGTGGTGTCAGTTCTGGGATCCAGAGCTGTATAAGAAAGTAAATTAAATAAGCCTTGAAGCACAGGTCAATCACTATCCCTCCTTCATGGCTTCTGTTTCAATGTCCACCTCCAGGTTTCTGCCTTGAGTTCCTAGTCTTGGCTTCTTTCAATGGACTTTGACCAGGATATGTAAGTCAAGTAGATCCTTACCTCCCAGGTTGCTTTGAGTTGTGGTCTTTACCACAGCAATACAGACCAGACTGAGATACCAAGACTTCAGCTTTCATGGAGCTGTGTATTTTCTGATGTGATGTTAAGTTCTTCTCATTGAGAGACCTCTTCACCCCTGCTTCAATGGTGGAGTATATTGTGACATGGATGCTGTAACCTGAACTGTTACATTAAACATTAAGCAGACCAGTCACACTTCCGCTTTCTCTTATACCTTTGTCTCACTACGAGCATACTTTGGGATGACTGGATACGGCAGCACACTGAGAAGCATTTGCCTGTCAATACCTACAGCTACTGTACATTTTATCTGTCAAATTAGAAGAATAATTTGTTTCAGTTATTGATGATAAATAGGTGTATGTGTGTGCCAATGAAGGTTAAACAAGATAGTTATGGTAGTATGTTTAGACTGTTATAAGAAATAGCATAGACTACTTTGCTTATAGATAACAGAATTTCTTTTTCACAGCTCTGGCTCTATTTTCATGATCTGGTCACTTCCTACAACCCCTATCTTTTAATTGTTTTATATTGGAAGTTAAAGTTTCCACATAAAAATTTGGAACACAGGGGCTAAACAGTCAATCTTTAATCCTTTTTGACCTACAGAGGTCTGTGACTGCTGTTACAGTCTTCACTTTATGAATCCAAGTTGGCAGTGGCATGATACATAACATTAACATGTAAGGCTTAGTGATTCACCTAAACTAGTACTGCAAGTTTCTATTTGCTGTTCATTAGAAGGGGGAATGTAAATTGAATAAATAAAGAGAGTGGTAATCGTTCTCCTGTGACTAGAAAGCAACAATTACCAGGACTTCTGTTGTACAGTCACTCTTCCTTTTATTCCAAATTCTGTTGAAGGGCTCGGGAGTGAGGGTATAGAAGAGGCAGCAACACCTCTGGGGAACTGTGTTGGTACCTGAGCAGGAAAGACAGGGAGATGGCAGACAGCTGCCACTGTGACGAAAGCTAGCAGGACTTCAATACTGAGCACTGACTATCTTTTTACAAGAGCTATTGCGAGTAGTTATTTCTTCTCTCGTTAATCAAAATAATAAGAGAAGTAAAAAAATGATAGAGCTACTTCCCACAAAGAGGGATATATGTAGTTGTTTATAAACAAGAATTCTTTATTCAGGTAGGTATGGAAAACATAGCCTCAAACAAAAAAAATTTTTTTTCATTTTAACTGAGCATTTCCAAATTTCTCTACTATACTATTTGTATTGCAAATTCCCCCAAAGGAACATAAGGCTTGCAATATCCACTGAGTTGATTTGACCCTATGAATTAACTCCCACAGATCATTTTGAGGATTATATTTTCACCAAGCACACTTTGAGGAATGCTGAGTTCATGGTTTGTGCAGTGTGTAATTTCCACCTCTGGCTTTGAAGTTTTAGGTTTTCTGTTTTATTTTTTTCTGTAAAGACAACCTTTATTCCAGTATGTTTCAACATTTGCATTTAATTGATTTTAAATCTAAAGGTAACCTAGTGAAAAATCCTGACATTATTTTAGATATTTAAATGGGTTTCTGGTCAAAGACTCTATCACATGATGCCACATTTTAAACACCAACCTATAATTATAGGTCAGATTTAATGATGATAGCTTTTATAAACATTCATATATTAAAAAATTGCCATGTGCCAGGCATTTCAGAATTCATATTATTATGTCATCACAAATCAATCTTTAGGACAGCTCTACGAGTTCAGTACAGTTATACTATTAAAGATGATGGGTACACTATTAACACATTATACTATGGCATTAACACTAATACACAGTTTTACTGTTTAAAGGAGATAAAATTGAAGCTTAAAAAAGTATGATCAAGCCATTAGCCAATGTATCTGTAAGTGACAAAACTTAAACTTCCTATTCTACTTGATGGTTAGCCTATTCTCTTTACAGCTGTACATAGTTACAGAAGAAGCATGATGTTCAGTATTTAAAAGGTATGGTGGTTTGGATGAGAATGTTCCCCATGGGCTCTTACATTTGAACACTTGATCCCCAGATGGTGGCACTGTTTAGGGAGGTTTAAGAGGTGTTTATTGGGTGTGACGATTTGAGTGAAAATGTTCCCCAAATGTTCAGGTACTTGAATACTTGGCCCCTAGTTCGGTGGAGCTATTTGCAGAGACTTAGAAGGTGTGGCCTTGTCAGAGGAAGCATGTCAGGAGGGACGGACTTTGTGGTTTCAGAGCCTTGCAGGATTCCCGGGCAGGCTTCCTCTGCTTGGTGCTTGAGGTTCAAGATGTGCGCTCTCAGCTGCTGCTCCAGCTACTGTCCCTGTTTCAGTTGCTTTCCCACTGTAAGGAACTCTTATCCTGGAACCCAAAGCACAAATAAACTCTTTCTTTGGTAGGTTGTGCTGGCCATGGTGTTTTACAACTGGAGTGGAAAAGGAACTATGAGAGGAACACAGTGTCAACTTTACAACCACCTGTGCTAATAAATAGATACCTCCAGCTGTCGGTGCTACAGGCAGGTTGCCACTCGTTAAGTAGAGGAGCATATACAGAGGCAGCAGGTCACTGTCCTCCTAGCTTTAAAGGGGATTTTGAGATCTTCATCTTTCTCCATTCTGTCTGTCACAAACTCCATGCTGTGACGTTTATGTCCATACACTCTTCATCCCAATAAGGGTAATGAACAAAGTTGCTGCTGGGCCTTCTTAATATAGTCCACTCGACCCTTTCACTGAAGAAATTTTTACTTGATTCTAGGTATATACACACATATATACACATATACATATGCATATATAGTGTATGAAATAAAATGTTTATGAAAATCATAAAGAAATTATTTTTAATATAATTCTTTATGACATAATATTTCATTTATTAAAAACAAAATCAAATTTATGTAGTAATAAAGAAGCATACAGACCCTAGAGTGAGTAGGTGAATGGATTATCGATGCTAACAGAGCAAAGCATATGTGAAGTTATTTCAAAGCTCAGCAAAGTTTACCTAACAGACTGATCATAGGTACTGAGATTAGACAATCACATTAGCAGATGCAAAAGATATCTAACACTCTCATTACACTATTATAGGTGATTTTGCAATTTTTATGATGTTTTTACAACTGGAAACTAGGGTTTTGATATGAATTCTAAAAGCATACTTAGGTTAACCATATTTTAATGAGCAAGTTATTAGTGAATTATTATGGAGTAAACTGCCAGAGAAGCAAAGACATATTTACAAGGAAAGAAACAGATTTTATGTATGAATGAGATATATTGATGTGATATGAGGACAAGATGATATGTTCCATAATACATCAAAAATCAGTGACAGTTTAAAACCTTTACAGATATAATTATGAAACATAAGAACTGCATGTGTTTATAGTCTTTAATAAGTTATAACAGATGTATTCACCAGTGAAATGGTCATTCTACTAAATATAATAAACATTCCTATCCAAAATGCTCCCTTGTGTTACTTTCTCTGTCATTTCTCTCTGTATCTCAAGTACTAAGCAATCACTGATGCTACTACGGATTGTTTTGCAAAGTTTAAAATTTTATGTAAACATACCCAATAATGACCTTTCTCTTTTCTTCACTAAGCAAAATTATATTGAATTGCTTTGAAATTAATCCTTGAATTTAGACCTGTTAATAGATTTCTTTTTTTAAGGAGCAGGGATTTTAATTTGTATGAAGTATAATTTGGTAATTTTTGTTTTATACATTATGCTTCTGATCCTATATTTAAGGACATTTTTGCCTAACTTATTATATAAATATTTTCTTCTATGACTTTTTTCTAAAGATTGCATATAACTACAGTTTCACATTTATGTCCATGATCCATTTGTTGTTATTTTGTATATGGTATTTGGTATGAAGTAAATTTACTTTTATTAATATAAACATACACATGTCCAGTTTTTCTAGCAATAATTTGAAAGGCTTTTCTATTTCCATAGAAATGTTTGTGTATCTTTGTAAAAAGTTAGCTGATTGTTACAGTTCAGACATGAAATTTTCCCCAAAAAAGCCCATATAGTAACAGTAAGTGTGGCTCTAAACATGTAGAAGGCATTGGAGCATGAAGGCTCTTATATAAGTACCAGAATGATTGACAGATGGAGTTTTAAATTGATGGTATTATTGGAAGACAGTGGGGTCTTCTGGAAGCTGAAATGTACATGCACATAAAGTTCATAATCACAATGTCAGTTTCCACAGAACTCTTGTATGGTGATTTTTGAAAGAGATTGTGCTGATTCTGTATATGTTCTAATCTTCAATATATTATATACTCCAGCCCATGGACATAGCATGTCTTTTAACTGATTTATCCTTGTTAGGTTCTCTTAGCAATGTTTTAGATTTGAATATCCAGATATTTTATAAAACCCATTTCTTTAGGTATTAGGATATGTAAGTGTCTGAATATGTGTGTGTGTGTGTGTGTGTGTGTGTGTGTGTGTGTGTGTGTGTCTGTGTCTGTGTGTCTGTGTCTGTGTGCATGAGTATATATACGGAAACAGTACTTTGCAACCTAGAAGTATTGAGAATAGAGGGCAGAAAGAATAAAATTTACAAAACTGTAGATATTTCACTGTAAAGGGCTTTGCTGTTTTGATATGTTTGTCTTTTATTATATAAATGAGAAACAAGTTGAAACTTAAATGATAATCTTCTGTTTGTATATAGTAGGTGGGAATACTGATTAGCAGCTAATGAGAGACAAATGTTTGGCTACAGTATTGCACACAAAATGCATAAACCAATAGATTCATAATCAGAGTCTATATAGGTTAAAACAGAGGAGAATAGGAAGACATTGGCTATCTGGTTAAAAGAAACTTTAGTCATGCAATGGTAAAAACACTTAGAGTGGGAAAGGTATTTGGCTTATATGATTTGAGAAGTAGTATATCTTGAGGAAGTGAATATATTTGTCTCTGTTTTTTATTATGTTAACTTTTATTGATTCTTTGTGTTTTTTACATCATGCATCAAGATTCCTGCCCATCTCTGCCCTTGCCCACACTTGAATCTGCCCTCTGCCCTTGCAACCTCCCATCCCAAAACAAAACAAAATTTAAAAGAAAAACCAAAAACCAAACCAAACCAAACCAAACAAAACAAAGCAGAACAAGAAAGGAGAAAGAAAAAAAAAGTGCTAATTTTAAAACTGTCCCAAAGTGGCGGCCTTTAGTCTCAGCACTCAGGAGGCAGAGGCACGCAGATCTCTGTGAGTTTGAGGCCAGTCTAGTCTACAGAGCTAGTTACAGGACACCCAGGGCTACACAGAGAAACTCTGTTTTGAAAAACTAAACCAAACCAAACCAACCAACCAACAACAACAAAAAACAAAACCATAAAACTGTCCTAAATTATCTTACTGTATATACTATATGTGCATCCACAAATGTTTACATATCTGCATAAATGCAAAGCTAATCTCTCTTTTCTGTGGCTAGTATATGCCTATTTACTTTTATAAAATGATCACTAGAAAATGCATCTTCTTTAAACTGATTGAAGTCATGACTATAAAAGCATATTTCTGGAAAATGTTTGCTTCTTCATTTTATTATTCTGACTTATCTAAATATTCTGAAGACTACTGATTAATATTTTATATATGAATATTATTAATTTGATCAATTTGCAGTTTTCTATAAATCTCTTAATCCAGTAACTGCATTTTATGTACCAAGCATGAAAGTGATCATTTGCAATTTCAGTTTGTCTGTTTGATAATATTGCTCTTAGATAACACATTTCTTGTGGTTTTAAAATTAGAGTACACACTAAGAAAATGTTGCATTTAAATAGCCATGATAGTGATGTTGACTTCTGTCATGTTTTAGGTTGTGTTGTTTAAACTTGGCAGAATTTTCAGTTTGACAACAGCAATGCCCTTAGAATGAAAATGGAAGCTCTAAAATCTCTCAAGTATAATTCATATTCCAAAACTTTACAGTTGAATGCCAGAATGGGTGTTGAGATTTTCAGCTGTTTTGTTTAATCATCTTTATTGTAAAAATGGAGGGGACTTTGTAGTTAATTCACATGCTTCTTCTATGCATAAATATTAACGCCTGCCTCACTTGTCCATTTCACTCCACTGCAGTGCTCTTCAGGTTCCTCTGACTTGGTTCTAGGTGTTTACAGAATCAGAGACTTATGGTTATAGTATGTGATGCCTAACGAGTTTAGCTTCAGACAAACACTTTAACTCTTCCTTAAAGTGGACAACACAAGCAGAGTCATTGAGAATTAAAAGTTACTTAAAACATGAAATGAAATGTGAAGACACTGCCTTTTTTTTTTTGTCTAATATAGCTCCCTCTGGATGACCTTCCATTTCATTTTATTCTCATTTACTATGCAATGTAGGTATTTTGTCTATGTCAAATATTTTGGTAACTGATAAGAGTAGAAATGGAAAACCAACTATGGCTAGGTGTTCAGAAATAAAATATAAGATATTCATCTACAAGAAAGAAGTTTTTGTTCTAGAGTACTGAAAGTATAAAGTTCATTCATTCTGTATATAAGTTGATAAATATTGCCTATTTCAGTTGAAAACAAAGATACAAAGAACTGAAGTCTTGAATATAGAGCACAATCCATTTCTACTACTGCTATCTTAGGATCACTTCTTTGTACATATATTTTTGTTTTGTTTTTCATCCCCCGAAGCAGAAGAGTCGTTTTCTTCTTACTATCATCTTCACTTCAGCTATACTACAGCCTGCTGGTTTTATCCTTATGTTTCCATTGGGAGTAACATTTGATCTCTTTCTTCTCAAGTTCTAGTAGTGTTAATGATGAAGACGTGTGTGTGTGTGTGTGTGTGTGTGTGTGTGTGTGTGTGTGTGTGTGTGTGTGTGTCGTGGGGGGCATTAAAATGCTTGATGTACTTTCTTTCCTATTTAATTCTCAGTAATAACTGTGCATGCCTCTAAAGTTACTATTCAAGCTGCATTCTGCCATCATTTTCTATTTTTTTCCTTTGTTTTCATTTCCTGAGATTCATGGCATGAAGCTGTATGGTGGTGTGGCTGTTAATGCTGAATCACAGCGTCTTATTTCTATATTGCTTCTGTTGTTCTTACTCATTCTATGACAATTGGAAAAGGAAAATTGTTTCGGCTTTACTTTTCTATCATCACTCTCAAATCTGGGCTTGCTTCTGAAATAACCATTACATTTTCACACAATTTAAACCTCAACTTGAAAGTAATGGAACATAAATTTTTAAAAATAGAAGTATTCTTTTGATTGTTTTCAATAAGGAGTCTCCAAATGGAGAGTATGTTCCAGAGGAGGGCAAGAGAAAAAAAATAACTAAATTTCTTTTCACCATATTATGACATTCATGTGCATGCACCATATATTTAATCAATCAGTCCATCAAATAATCAGTCAGTCAGTCAGTCAACCAACCAATCAATCAATCACCAAGAATCAGACTGCCAGAACTGAATTCAGTTATATAAATACCTACATAGGAGACATGGTACTTATTCAAAAATGAATTGTCTTTTACTCACATTTTATACATGAAATATAAAACCCAATTAAAAGTTTTGGAAAGGAGACGTTTCACTCAAGTCAATGAGACAGATGAGAATGAATTCTAAGTGCTGTTTTGTCTCTTCTGGGAGCTGCATCAATCAAGGGTTATCTTTGCCTTTGGAATGCTTCTTAACTCCGGCTTAGAATTCTGTGTTGTTGTTTTGTGAGCCGATTCACTAAATGTCACCATCAGGAATAAATGAATACTGTCAGAGATTAAGAATTAAAGAAAAATAGGGAAGAGAAATAGAAAAATGTTGTAGGATTTACATTTCAAATATCTAGGAAACCCTCATATTTTAAGCTGCATATATCTAAATGTATTTTGAAAATGCTTTTATGCATAGAACTGCTTTTGAATAAGTTTCTGGTTACATTTGATATTTAAAATAATTTATGAGTATTATAAAATTTGAAAAGTTTACATGACTAGTATTAGAGGATATTTCAGTTCTTTATTGCTTTTGAAAAAAAGCATATTCTGTGTGTTTTTTAAATTCTAAGTCTTTTTGGTTTTTCTTTTTTTTTTTTTTTAAGTGAGCTTCCAAACTTCAGTTCTGTCAAAAGGAAAAGAATCCTTGATTTCCGTTGCATCTTTCATAATTAGATATATTTTTTTTTTGGATTCTGTTTTACTTTCCTGGGTATAGTTTTGTGTTTTTCTAGTCAATCAATTCCATAGTCATTGAACAAAAGTCTATTGATTACCATTTTCTCCAGATTGTGTGGCCATTAGGGGAAGAATTGATAACCAAGTGTAGCAAAAAGCAAACACAAAAGAATGACAGTCATATGATGAGAGGGCACCACAAGTGTACAATTTTAGAACAGGAAGCAGCCTCGGAGGTCCTTTGAGGAAAATAGGAAGTGGAACTCAACTAATGAAACATGTTTGGAGATGTCCAGTGGAATTGATAACTCTAGTTGTCAGAAAGCAAAGGTGGTGTTGGGAAAACATTCAAATATGAGCTTTCAACTGTTGGGTCTTGGAAGAAGATTATCTAGGTTTGTGTTTAAGGTCAATGGCAGTAAGTGCTGGTTAGCTGGGAGGTGGTAGCACACACCTTTCATCCCAATACTGGAGAGGGAGGCAGAGGCAGGCAGATCTTCGTGAGTTCGAGGCCAGCATGGTCTACAGAGTGAGATCCAGGACAGCCAGGGCTACACAGAGAAACTCTGTCTTTAAAATACAAATGACAACAAAAAAGAAACGCTATTTAATCCAAGGCAGGTAGAGACTGCAGTTGATTTGAGGCTGAGGCAGTAGCAGACAATGAGTAAACAGTGGTGGACCTCAGGTGAATCTTCTTCTGACTCGGGTACTTCCCATCCTAAAGCTCCGAACAGTAGTGACACAGGAACAGAGAGCTGACTTGTCCTCAACATTTGGAAAACAAGTGTTCTTAAGTATTTTGAGACTTTACGGGTTGTCTAAACAGAAATCACTGTTTGCTAGAGTCTCTAATAAATCCCTTATACTATTTAAATTAAAACTAGAACCAAAGATAAGGTTTAGTGGGTGCAGGTGTTTGCTGCCAAGCCTGGCAACCTGAGTTCTGTCCTTGGAACTAACATGGTTGAAGGACAGAAGCAACTCTCACAAGGTGTCCTGTCTCCTTCGTACACAGGAATGACACCTGTTCATTCCTCACAAATGTAAGAAAATGACATTTGAAATTATTTGATATTTTAAACATATTCTTTATGAATTTTAAGTAGATACTGTTGCCCTTGCACAGTTTTTAAGTAGCTAGCAAATTGTCTCAATACCACTTACAAGATAATCTATCTACTGTCTTCAACAGGAAATTTTGTTCATATACTGTAATTATACTAGATTATATCCTGTTCTTATGTAATTTCTGAAATTTTCATTTTGTTCATATGATTTATGTTTTCCTTTGTTTGTATGTTAAGTTACTCTCAAATTGTATTACTATGACCTCTAAGTAATGAATGGGAAATCTACATAAATGTTTTGAGATATTATATATATTCAACTCTCTGAATAATTTTAATTTGAGTTGATTTTCTTAGGTCTTGAAAGTAGCACATCATATCAACTAAAGCTAATGATAATTTGATCTTCCTTTTAGAAATGTAGATGTATTCATTTTTGCTTTATTATCCTGGCTAGAACTTCTAAGATTATGCCAACTAATAAAAGTGCTAGTAAGCATTGTTTTCTATGTCAATAGTTGTGTTTTAAAATGAAGTATCTGTTGGGTTAGTGACTTGAGAATTACATGCATTTTGAGCTAGTAGGACTTTTAGCTGATAGAATATATTAAATTTCATAGTATGTTCTCCTGAGAATTAGCAGATGGTTGTTTCTCTTCCCAGATGTTTGATAACAATGAGAACATTCCATTTCAAGCTAACTTGGGCAAAGTTAGCTTAGTCAATGCATTTTATCATTTGACTATATTCGAACAATAACCCTAGATTAACAAAATCTCTGATTTCTCTTTTCAGGTGATACCACTGAAAGTCACATTAGTGAAGTGAATCACTATTCCTACCTATATAAAATCACAAAATACTCTTTTCTAAAGATTCAAAAGAAGTCACGGATAAAGGTTCTGAGCTTAGCAGCAATTTTTGTAACCGTCATTCATAAAATATTTAATTGCTTTTAGACCTTTGCTTATCACTGAGTTGGGTTTTTTTTTGTTGTTGTTGCTATTTATATAGTCTCATGAAATATTCAGACAGGAAGGAAGAGCTTCTCACTAAGGTGATGAGAGCCCACCAACCATGAATCCAAGTTCCGGGTTGTCACAGGCAGTTTGAGTATGTGGGCAGATATAGTGGGAACCAGAAGGAAGTCATCATGGTAACAATCAGGTAGAGTGTGAAGGCTTCAGCAATGAGTGCTGTCTGCAGAAGCAGTCAAAGAAGAGAGAGCTGCACAGGAATCCCGGGAGAGGATGCATGTCTAGGTCAGCTGACCAGATGTGAGGACCAAGTCCAAGTGTCCAACTAGAGCAGCAAGTTTTCTTTAAGACAGTAAAGGAAACAAAATTACTTGACAGATCATATTCATTTATCCCTTTCCACAAAAGACCAAAGGCAGGGCAATAGTTTAGATATAGAAAAGATCTATATCCTGTTTATTATTAAATCGTTCCACCAAGATTAATAAAGAAAACTGTGTCAGTAGAAAGATAATGGAACTTGGTGTCAATGCACATGCTTGACATGTGTTTTGTGCCCATGGATTGCATTCTTTTCCGCTCAACATTTTCACTGGCATCATGCCTCAGCAAGCTTTCATTTCCTAGGCTATACATTTGTTAAGAAAAACTGAGTCAATGACTTGCACATATATAAATTATTTTATTGTTTCTTGTGGAAGCAATTTCTGTTTAGAGGCCTTCTCTGGAAATAAATAAATAAGTAAATAAGTAAAATTAAAATAAAAATGGAAAGTAGGAAAGATGGATAACCTAGTTTAAATGATTGTAAATGTTAATGGTCTGTTCGCGCACACACGAAAAATTTGTCCTTCACACTGAAGTGTGTATTAAATAGTAATGGATAGATATACTTCTCGGTGAGATCTGATTTGTCTAGCAAATCCTTACTGACATATACTCTCATTTACTACAATATAGCCTTTTGAAAATGCCATTCCAACAGAGCATAAAAAAGGTTATTTAGATTAAGTATAGTTACAAGATAAGCAGTACACTGAGTTCATTGGACTTCATGCGCACTCATTTAATTTCTACCGCTCCATTACTCTGAATCAAACTGTCCCTGAAAGAACAAGAGGAAGGGAAAGGGCATTAAAAAACACAAATCACAAGTAGGGAACATTCTTCTTAAAAACCAAATGGTCTCCATGTGTTACCATTTAATACCAAGGAAATACTTTCTTGACTTTTATAGCATGCAAAGAAATTGCACCGATCTATTAAAGAATGCTATAAAAAAAGGAAAAAAAAAAGATTGTGAGGTAGGTTAGCATTTCCCAGGTCTTTATCATTCTAGATGGGCTTGGAACTTCAAAACACTGTAAAATATTATAAATGGCATCCATTTGCATCCATGTGCAGCTTATGGCATAATGAATGCATGACCACTTAACCGTTTATTGAATGCAGGAAGAAATACGATCAGACCTTCAGTGATATGTTTTAAAATGAGGCCCAAAGCCAGGTTTTAAGGATAGAGTGCCAAAACAGTTTATCTTCCCTTCTTTTTATTTAACTTTAGTGCCATTAAGTGCCAGGATAAGGCTTTTTGGATTTCACTGAGAATTTAAGTAATTACTGTAACCAGAGGAAGTAATTTTAGAGGGATAAGGTATTGTGATGAAGTATAAACAAGAGAGGTCTGAAGTTTAGAGGAAGGGTTGACAGTGCTGACACACAGTTATCCTGGATGAGGCAAGTGACTGTGAAGACCTTCCACATGTTCAGGTGCATTTGACAGTGGCTGGACTTTATTAGCCTTTAATGACTTTCATTAAATTATATTTGCTGTCCAAGAGACGATGCATTGAATGCTGGTCTTAGGACACACCCCTTTACTTACATATACAGCTCCGGTGAGGAGGCACAAACACCCTTTGTAGGTTGTTTCTGGGGATTGTGTGCTTTTTATGCAGTTTCCATAAAAGTCTTCCCAATGACATTGACATGGTATTATCTGAAAACCATTACTCTATTATTTTCTTTGAAAAGGACAATCCCGTTGACTCACCGACTCACCATCTACCGGTAGCTCTGGCTCTAATTGCTATTGTTCTTTCTATCACCCTCATGAACAGAGAAAGTAGGGTGTGCACCCCTAATCTCCCCAACCTTCTTTAGCCTGGCTTTTCCCAACCTTCCCCTCTGCAGCTTGTAGCAAGTTCACAAAGGGCATCTTTCCATGAATGAAATTTCAACTTGGACAGCTGTCTCTCGGGTCTTTCTGTTACCAGTTGCCTCTACAGCACTACACTCTTTATTCTGCCATGCTTTCAGTGGTCTCCTTGTTCTCCTCTGGGCACCTTCTTCACAGATCAACATATCTACCTTCTTTGCTCATAAATGTGTAAGCTTTGCAGGGTTGTTTTTTAACCTGGTTCTCTTCTTCATCTGTGACTTCTCTCTGGTAATTCAGTAGCTCCCCAGCTCAAGTTAAAACACCCAAAGGATATGCTTATGGCAGCACTGTAAACTCCTGAGAATAAGGCCCTTAATAGACCACACAAACAATATCTGGCACATGTCAGGCTCTCACTAGCCATCTCTCTTCCTGCTAAACTCACAGAGCCAACTGCTCAGAAGTCATTTTTACTTGAATGTTACATTTCCACTCGTAGACTGCAGAGCTCTTTGTTTCCTCCACACCCTCACCAAGCTTTGCTATTTCTTGTTTTTCTTGTGGCACCTACCACAGCAGGTGGAATGCTTTCCTTGTTTTGATTAGTGCTTTCCTAACTACAGCTGATAACAACAAGTATATTCTCTGTGTTTATGATAATGTTTTAAAAGGCTCTACCTTAAGTTATGCCATATAGTATTTGTCTTTCCTTGTGGCTCACTTCACTTAGCACAACTGGAACTCAGATCTTATTAAAATGAGTTTATAATATCTACAACTTACTTCCGGACCCATGGCTAAATCTTCCCCTTCAGTGGCTGAGGACCACAGAGCCTTCTGCATCATATGCACTTCCTTGTTAACACTAGAGAGCCACATCAGCCACCCAGTTACCCAGTAGCTTTGAAGTCCTTAACTCCTTTCTTTCTTCTTTTCCAGTGAGCCTCAACACTATCTAATTCTTCTGTTTTCACTACCTCTACTCCACACCGAGGTTCTGTTGTTATTTTGTACCTCTTCAAAAGCTTGGCAAGTGCTTTCATAATCTCCAGCCCAAAACTATGTTTTTCCATCAAGAATATCTTTTAAAAATACAAAGATAATCCTATCACCTTCAGACTCCAATCAGGACAATTTCTTATTGCTCATGGGGAAAGGGAAAACGTAATCCTTGGCAGGGGCTAAAATGTCTTGATTTATATCTGCCCCATATCATTTCCTGCAGTCTTTCTTCAAATGCAAGATTCACTCATGGTGACTTCTCCCCAAATCATATCCCTTTTGGAAAATACGAGGTTCACTTTTATTTGTTGCTGTGCATTTTTTGGGGTGATGGTCAGGTTTATCAAGGTGATTTGGTAAAATTGCCCATTTAAAAAGTACGTAATGTGAACATTTGATATACACATAAATTGTGAAAGAATTAGCACAATCTATCAGTTGAATTAGCACACCCATCACTTCAGAACTACTTCTGTTTTGGTGAGATATGATTTAACATCTTCTTCTTCTTCTCCTTCTCCTTCTCCTTCTTCCTCCTCCTCCTCCTCTTCCTCCTCCTCCTCCTCCTCCTCCTCCTTCTTCTTCCTCAGATATCAACAACACAATGTAGCACTAACCATAGTCACTACATAATGTGTATAAGGCACCAAGAAAGTTTTATCTAACACAGACTAATATCCTTTAGTCCTCAGTCCTTGAATACCACCATTCATTCCTCATTCTCCATGAACTCAATCTTGAAAGAAGACTCCACTGGTAAGTAAAATCATGTTCTTTATGTTTGGCTTATTTCACTTAACATAGTACTTTCCAGTCTTAGTCATGTTGTCTTAATGGCAACTGGTGCCACCTTTTGTATGGAAAAACAACAATCCCATTTCTGTCTATATATAATATACTTATATATAATATATAATATAGTATACCATATGTAATACATTGTGTTTTATATACACATGTAGCATGTATATTTCTTTGTGCATCTATTCACTAATCAAGACTTAAGTTTTCTCCATGTCATGGTTATAGTGAATATTGTAGTAATAAACATGAGAATAGAGATACCTTTTTAAAAATACTGATACTATTCTCTTTGGATATATTATATACCCAGAAATGGAATTACTAGTGGTGGTACTGTTAATTTGTGAAACCCTCATACCCTTGCCAGTCTTTGTTATCTCTTGACCTTCTTGTAATAGACATTTGAAAGGTATGAAGTGAATGTAATTGTATGCCTCTCTCTCTCTCTCTCTCTCTGTGTGTGTGTGTGTGTGTGTGTGTGTGTGTAAGGTATGTGTAAGTGCATGTGTGTGTACATGATTGTGGAGGCCAGAATAAAACATGTGCTATTTCCCAACCCTCGTTCACTGCTTTTTGTTTCTTTGTTGTTGTTGTTGTTTGTGTTTTAGATAGGGAATTTCAATGGCCTGGAGCTTTCCAAGTCAGCTAGGCTGGCTAGCCAGAGAGTCTATCCTGTGTGCTATACACCCGGTTACTTTATATGGGTTTGTAGGATATGATTCAAGTCCTTGTGCTTGAAAGGCAAGCATTTTTTAACTTAATTTAAATAAAAAACCCCTATCCTCTCCCCTCTATTGCCCACTCCTCATCCCCAGTTTACTCATCGGGATCTCCTCTGTTTCCCCTTTCCAAGGTGATCTGTCCATTCCTCCAGTCCTCCTTGTTTCCTAGTTCTTTGGAGTTGTGGTTTGTAGTCTGATTATTCTTTGCTTTACCTCTAGTATCCACTCATGAGTGAGTTCATACCATGTTTGTCTTTATGAGTCTGGGTTACCTCATTCAGGATGATTTTTTCTAGTTCCATCCATTTGCTTGCCTATTTCATGATGTTATTGTTTTTTTTTTTTTATAGCCGAGTAATATTCCATTGTGTGAATGTACCACATTTTTTTTTATTCATTCTTCAGCTGAGGGGTATCTAGGTTGTTTCCCAGTTCTGGCTATTACAAATAATGCTGCTATGAACATAACTGAGCAAGTGTCCTTGTGGTATGCTTGATCATGCCTTGGGTATATGCTCAAGAGTGGTATCATTGGGTCTTGAGGTAGATTAATTGCCAATTTTCTGAGAAGCCAGAAAGGTAAGCATTCTTACTGACTGATTCACCTTCATAGACTATCGATACATTTTTGATTTGTATTTTTCTAATCAATGATATTGAACACCTATTCCTATATATCTTCTTAGAAATATCTGATTTAGAAATATCTTCTTAGGAATATCCTTTTCCTATTACTGATTTTATTATATGCTTTGGAAAGTTTGTTTCTGCTGTTGACTTTCATGAATTCTTCATACATTTCAGGTACTAACCCCTTATCAGACATTTGGTTTACAACTAGCAATTGTTTGAATAAGAATGGCCCCCATGAGCTCAGATATTTAAGGTTTTTGTTCCTAGTTGGTTATGCTACTTGGAAAGGTTGATAACTGTGGTTTTCAACCTTTCCAATGCTGTGATCCTTTAATACAACTCCTCATGTTGTGGTGACTTCCCAGCCTTATTTTCATTGCTACTCCATAACTGTTATTTTGCTATAGTTAAGAATTTTAAGGTAAATACCTGATATGCATGTGTTCTTAGGTGACACCTGTGAAAGAAATTTTGTCCCCCAAAGGGGTCATGACCCACAAGGTGAGTGTAGCTGGTTTATAAGTTCAACTCTTGCTTGAAGAAGTAAGTGTAAATGGTGGGCCTTGAGATGTAAAGGCCTCATGTAACTCCCAAATTATTCTCTCTGCCTTGCACTTGTAGTTGAGGATGTGAATTGTCAACTTCCTGCTTGGCCATGCCTGACAGCTACCATGCCTCCCTGCCATGATGGACTCTTTTGTTGTTTTTTGAGACAGGGTCTTACTATGTAACTCTGGCTGTCCTGGAACTCATGATGTAGACCATTCTGGCCTCAAACTCTTAGAGATCAACCTGCATCTGCGTCCTGTGCTGAGCGCAAAAGAGTACTGAGGCTAATGATGTATGCCACCAAGTCCAGCCACACCATGATGGACTCTTAGCCCTCCAGAATTATAAGCCAAAATAAACTCCATTTTCCTTAAGTTACTTTGGCCTTGGTATTTTGTAGCTGCAGAAAAGCAGGCAACACACAACTATTTCCCTTGTTTCTCAGGCTGCCTCTTCACCTTGTTGCTTATTTCCTTTGCTGAACACATGCTTTACAATTTCATGGAGCTGCTGTTGTTATTTTTGTTTTTGTTTACTACTCTTTTGCTGCTGCATCCAAATTCTCATTACCAAGACTTGTGTCAAGCAGCTTCCTGCCTTAGGTGTGTGGATTATGTGTTTCAGTTAAATTTATCTTAGACCAGGAAATCTAATTGGATCAACTGCTCTGGTTTCTACCTTCAATCTGCTATGCTCTTCTGTTCATATAGTTCTATGTCATGGTGTACCTTTCTTTGAAGGTTGTATTGCCATTATATATAAGGAATGAGATTAAAGTAGGTATTATGGTCTCTTACTGGTCATTGGTCCTATGCAGTATAAGCTCAGTGAGTACAGAAAACATGTTTATCTTGTTCACTTCGCTTGGAACAGAAGTGATACTCTGCACATACTAGTATAGATTTTGTGTTTTCACTGTTTTTGTAATGCATAATATTTCCTTAAAAAAGCACTGTGGATTTTTAATATATATATA